>CAWUFW010008972.1:600000-831314 GCA_963921515.1 Calotriton arnoldi
CCCTGTGCCCCACTCTCTTCAACATCTACATGGCCACGCTCGCAGCCATCGTCAGGAACCACGGACTCAACATCGTCTCCTACGCCAACGACACCCAGCTGATTCTCTCCCTCACCGAAAATTCCACAGTCGCCAAGAACAACTTCCATGATGGGATGAAGGCTGTCACCACCTGGATGAAGAACAGCTGCCTCGAGCTCAACTCAGAGAAGACCAAAGTCCTCATCCTGGACTCCACCCGCTCCACCTTGGATGACTCCTGGTGGCCTGCAGCACTTGGAACCCCCCTCACCCACAGACCATGCACAAAACCTCAGCATCATCCTGGACTCCTCACTCACCATGAACTACCAGATCAACGCCGTCTCATCATCCTGCTTTCACACACTTCACCTGCTCCAAAATATCTTCAAGTTGATCCCCACTGAGTCCAGAAAGATGGTCACCCATGCACTCTCCAGCAGCAGACTCGACTACGGCAATGAACTCTACACTGGCTTCACCCAGAAACTCCTCAAGACACTGCAGAACATTTTTTTTTTTTAAACTTTATTTTCAGTTTTCACATATCAAATTATACAGAAGAGGTGGGTTACTGTCTAACATAGCCGCATATGAATCATAACAGTGACAGCATACTTAGCATTGCACAGTTAACATGGCAGTAGGCATCATAGTGTCAGTCCCAGCATTTACTTATAATCACAGCCTCCTCCCACACTTCAATTTTCCCCGTCCGTGTCCCACTGATGTCCTCCACCGCCCCTGATCACCAGACACATCATGTATAGAAAGCAATGCCGTCTATGGCGTGATAACATTCACAGTGCCCAACTGAAGATACCCTTCACCCCACTCCCTCCGGGACAATGCCCCGCTCCAGTTGTGAGTCTGTGGACTGCCGTAAAGTCTCAACATACGTTCTGTAGGGCCCCCATATGTCTTTAGGACGAGATGAGCTGGGCATATTGCTCGCATACACCTTGCAATTAGTGTTACAGTAGGCCATGCTGCGCAGCCAACTCTGCAGAGTAGGAGCCGCCCTACGACCCCAAAGTATAGCTATTTCCCTTTTGGCCAGCTGTAGTCCGAGAGATGCAAACCTTCTGATCTTTTTGGGGAAGTTAACTGTATATCCCAGTAAAGCCACTTCCGGTGTAGGAATGAGATACAAGTTAGTCATGGCTCCTAAAACACTGTGTACCTTCTCCCAGTATGTCTGCAACTTGGGACAAGTCCATGTGAGGTGTGCAAAATCCGCATAAGGGGCGGCGCATTTCTGGCAATTATGTGGTCTGGATGGGTCCAGTCTGTGTGCTTTGGTGGGCATAAAGTAAGTGCGGCATAAGAATTTAAAATGGAGCAGTTTATGCCTACTGTTAAAAGAGACTTCCTTCGTTACTACGCAGCACTTCGCCCATTGTTCATCCCTAATGGGGCGGCCTAAGTCGCCTTCCCAGGCTTTGCGGATCTTGTCATCGTTTACCGGTTTCAGGCTGGCGCATGCTTTATATAGTTTGGAAATTAGATCGGCACCAGTCTCATTTTCAATGAGCAATGTGAGTGGCGTGAATGAGTCTGGTTCCACGGGATAATTAGGTAGTGTAGCACGCAGTGCCGATCGGATGCAGCCTAGTATGAAGCTATCCATGAAGGAGACCTCTTGGAAACGGGCGTTGTCCGTCACTGAGAAAATATGCCCATCCAGGTACAAATCTCCTATTTTGGTGATATCGAATTTGGTTAAGGTGCGTTGTACCAGTTTTTCACCTGTTATAGGCAGCCATGGGGCATTTGTAAGGGGTAGTGCTGAGGAATATAATGCAGTGGCGCTGGTGTATCGCTTTAGTTTATCCCAAGCCCAACTGGTAGTGGAGACTGTCTGTATATCCTTGGGGTCTCTGGGAACCCCCTTGGGCAGGACAGCTGACAGTCGGTCCGGCAGAACAAAGTCTGCCTCTGGGCGAAGAAATGGAATCCTGGCGTCTGGATGAAACCAAGCGTAAGCGAAGCAGCTTTGGGCCACTAGATAATACAATTGTAGATTCAGGACGCCAAACCACCCCCTGTCATATGGGAGGATGAGCACCTGCCAGCTGACCCTCGCCCATTTGCCTCCCCAGACTAATCTGATGAGGTGTGTGCGCAATGTTAAGAAAAACCCGTTCGTAAGGGGTATGGGAATATTGTTAAAAAGATATAAAAATTTAGGGAGCACTACCATCTTAAGTATTGCGACTCTTCCGGCAATTGACAACGGTAAACGCAACCACCTTTCCACTTGTGCCTCTAATTTACAGATAGCTTGTCCATAATTTAAACGGAGGATCTGGGCAGTATCCATGTGGATATGAATGCCCAAATATTTTACCGAGTCCTTGCACCATTCGAGGGGAAATTCACATTCCCACGGGATTGTGCTGGTTGTTAAAGGAAAGATCACCGACTTGTGCCAATTGATACCGAGGCCCGAGAAACGGCCAAATCTGAGTATTTCTCTAATGAGCGGCTCTAGATTCATTTGGGGATCTCTAACATAGAGAATCGTGTCATCCGCGTAGAGCGATACTAAAAGGGGGCCATTGTTGAATTGCAGGCCTCTCTGCAAGTGCCGTTCCTGAAAATGGCGAATTAAGGGGTCCATAGCCAGGATAAATAGCAGAGTGGACAGGGGGCATCCCTGTCTGGTGCCGCGGGAAAGAGAAAAGGGTCGGGATAGCGTGCCGTTCAGGCGGAGCCTCGCCGTGGGTCGGCTGTACAGTAATGCGGTAGTGGCGATAAAGCCCACAGGCATGCCCATTCGGCGCATCACCGAGATGAAGAAGGGCCATTCTAAGGAATCAAAGGCCTTTTCCGCATCTAATAGAATTGCGGCGGAGGGGACATCAGGGTTAATTCTATGAAGAACAGAGAAGAGTGTTCTGAGATTCAATGAGGTAGATCGCTGTGGAACGAAGCCTGATTGAGCCGGAGATATCATAAATTCCATGAACTGGGAGAGACGATTGGCAATGATCTTAGCTAAGATTTTATAATCTAAGTTTAATAACGAAAGAGGTCTGTAGGATCCGCATGGAGACAGGTTTTTGCCAAGTTTGGGGCGGAGAATGATGACCGCCTCTCGAAGCGTGGGAGGTAGTATCTGTTTTTCAAGGGCTTCGGCATACACTTCAATCAACTGCGGCGCCAGTAGGTCCTTATATGTTTTATAAAAATCCCCAGTGAAGCCATCTAACCCGGGGGCGGAGGAGCAGCGGAGGGCATCAACGGCCCCATGGACATCTGCCACAGATATAGGTTCTGCTAAGAAGTCTTGCATGTGTTTTTCGAGATACACCAATGCGATCTCGGACAGATATGCTTCTTGGGCGGACGGGTCGCTCTCCACCTTAGTAGTGTATAGAGCTGTGAAGTAATCTATAAATTCGGTACGAATCTCTGAGGTGGAGGTGAGTGTCTGCTCCGTAGAAGAGCGTAGTTCAGTGATGTACGCTCTACTGTATGGGGGTCGGAGCATCTGTGCAAGTACCCTACCGGGTCGTTCACCCTCTCCATACCGTCTGGCAATATGATACTTGCCCATATATAAATGCTCACGTCCAGCGGTCTCTCGAAATTCAGCTAAAAGGGCCAAGCGGCGTCCTGCCGCTCTCGGAGCAGGGTAGTGAAGCGCTTCAGTATCTAAGTCAGCTAGTTCGCGTTCAATGCGTGCAAGTGTGTTACGCATATCTTTGAGAACTCCGGCATGCTTGGCGATGCAGACGCCCCTTATGTATGCTTTGAAGCCCTCCCACAAGACCGCCCATGTGTCAACTGACCCAGTATTCATGGAGAAGTAGTCTTCAATGGCTTCGCGTACTTCTGCATTAAAAAGGTCATCATGAAGGGCACGGCACGGGAACCGCCATTGCCGCTCAAATCCCTCGGGACGCGGGACATTCAGGTGAAGCTGTACCGGAGAATGTTCAGAATACGTCCTCGGTAGTGTCTTGAGAGACCCGAACCAACTGGCGGTGCTAGGGGAAAGCAGCCAAAAGTCTATTCTAGTCCAGGTGTTGTGCTGGCCAGAATAATGTGTATAATTCGTGAGAGCGGGATTTCGCAGGCGCCATATATCTAGCAGTGATAGTTGCTCACAAAGTTCTATCAGGGCGTGGCGTGCTCGGGGCTTGGTGTCTGGTGATGAGGCGGTGCTATCTAAGCTGGGATTAAGGAGTAAATTGAAATCTCCTCCTACCAAAAGGGAGCAAGGCTCAAGCCTCGTTAGCTGGGTGTGTAGGGTATGGAAAAAATCGGGGGAGTCTGTATTTGGGCCATAAACACACACCAGTGTCGTGTTATGTCCCATGAGCGAACCCGTGACAATTAAGTAGCGGCCTTCACTGTCCCCCACCACAGAGCTGAGGCTGAATGGGACCCGTTTGTGGATAAGGATGGCGGTACCTCTGGCGTAACAACTGTAATTAGCAAAATACCTGTGTGCCCCCCCAGCTGGCTGCAAAGCGGGGCGAGTCTGATTTGGGTAGATGAGTTTCTTTCAAATAAGCAATCTCTACATTGTGCCTTAGTAAATAATGAACAACCTGCCTCCTTTTGCGATTGTCATTAAGTCCCCTGACATTCCAGGACATCAAGGATAAGTCAGAGGGGCCATCAACACTGCCTAACTTAGCCATCAGCTGTGCTTTTCAAGTCTATCATAGTCAAGTAGCTGCAAATAGAGAACAACTGTGACAGTAACCAATTCTGCAAACAGATATAGATATTTCCGCAATGTGAAATGTCCCCCCCACCCTCCACCCAACCTCACTCCCCTCCAAGCGAGGCAGTACCATAACAATAAGTATAACGTGAAGTACCAATTGCCTTTACACTGAAATGAGAAAACCCTAGAACGGTACATTCGTAAGAACCAGAACAAACCCAAAGGTATACACCGTTAGGGGTGGCAACGCCACGTCAGAAAACCAGCTATGTGTAACATCACAGAAGTATGAAAAACATTATCCCCATGTGTTCATGTAACAATGCAGAAAGGCCAATGCATCAGAGTCAACCAGTGCCGGAACTTGAAAAGAGTTCCATACTTGCATTGGAGCCGCTGTGTGGGGGGGAGGGCCCACCCCGCCTGCCCCAGTTCTGGTGTTCGTTTGTTTATATGCATGACAGAATTCCTGCACCTCGGTAGGATTTTCAAAAATACGAGCCCGGCCCCCAACATCGACCCTCAGCCTGGCGGGGTACAACATGCCATATTTTAGACCCAGATTTCTGAGGGTGGCCTTGACTCCATTGTACTTACGGCGTGCATCCTGTAACATGACCGTGAAGTCTGGGTAAAAGGAGAGTTTAGAGTTCTGCCATGTGATGTCCCCACGCTCCCTTGCGAGTCGCAGTGTAGAGTCGCGATCCCGGAAGTTCATGATACGTGCAATAATTGGCCTAGGGGGTCATCCTGGATTAGGCCGAGGCCCTAGGGATTGATGTGCACGCTCTATCACGAACCCGGGGGTAAGGGATTCTCTCCCGAACAGGTCAGCTAGCAGAGTCTCAGCAAATTGGTCCATACGGCCGGTGGCGGTGGTCTCTGGGACCCCCAAAATGCGGATGTTGTTGCGCCTGCTGCGCGATTCCAGGTCTTCGTTCTTGATTGCTACCTCTTTTAGGATGCGCTCGACACGCTACAATATTTTGAGGGACTGCGCTGTGCCATCTTCGATGTCTGAGATGCGGGCCTCCGCCACATCCAGGCGTCTGTCATGAACTTGGATTTTAGCCCCCATATCCGCCAGGCTCTTGTCTAGCGTGTCAAACCGTCCGTCTAGGGCTTTGAAGCCAGCCCTCATCTCTTGCAGCATTGCCGTGGATAAGACTGGGAGGCCGTCCGTGTGGTCCGTACCCTGCGCATTCTCTGCCATGTTTGGGCCTTCCTCCGGGGCTCTGTCTGGAATCTTTTCAAATGATAGGGTCTTCTGTTTGGGGTCTTTACGGCCCATGCCGTGGGGCCGCTGTGCAAGTGCGATCGTGGAAGAGCAGGGCACCGCCGAGTCACATGAGAGTGCCGAGTCAGACTAGCGTGACAGTCCAGCCGCGTGAGGTGCAGTGGAATGGTGTGGGGTACAAAGGACGCAGTCCGCAGCTGTTCTGGGAAACAAGGAGTAGTCAGCTATGGGCTCCAAAAGGCGCCCGACGTGAGACCCAGGCGGCGGAGTGACGCAACAGGCAAGCCTCAGTCCGCCAACCGGGCCGATGTGCACTCGTCCCAGGTCCGTGGGAAGCCAGATGTTGACAAGGGCCCGGGTTTAGACTCCCATCACCCACCAGGCCGATGTGTGTGCCCTGCGTCTGTGGGATTGGCAGTGTCTCAGCCCCGGCCTCTGCGCTTCAGGGAGAGGAGGTGAGCAGTAGGCCGGGGGCAACAGACGGCCAGGTGAAAACTTCGAGGCGGATGTCCAGAGGACAGGCAGAACACGCGTCTATGTTTCGTTGGGGTAGGGGGCAGCGCAGGCAATATTATGAGTCTTGTGCCCGCGGGAGCTAAGAGATAGGCCGGAGGCACGCCGTCTCTTCAATTGCTGGGCCGAAGGTTGCAGGAGCCATGCCACCGGGCAGCAGGCCGTGGCGTGTGACGGCAGGCACCGGCTCGACCCCCCCGTTCACCACGCCCGCCCACATCTGAGTGGGCGCGTCCCTGGCACAGCGCGGGCCCTGTCCCCGCCCGGCCTAAGGGAAATGGCAGGCGCACGTATCAGGGGTCAGGCGCAGCCAGATGCAGCTGCACCCCAGCCGAGTCGATGACCGATCAGGGAGGGGGGCTTCGCCGCCACCGCCCAGTGCCCGACCCACCTACCCCCGCAGCGGGCCCCCGCTCACCGCAACTTCTTCAGCGTGTGGTGCTGTCCTCCGGCGTGTCTGTGCACGAAAGGGCCTTCGACTACGTCCGGGAGCACTCCGCCGTCTCCTGCGTCGGGCGCCGTATTTCAATGGCGGAGGCACCTCACCACGCTGGACTCAGCTCGCCATGCTCGGTGCTTGTTCAGCGTTCCAGCGCTATCATTTATGGGCCAGTTGTCGGATCATGTATCAGGGATAATTCGGTGTAGCTGGAGCTTCTGACGGAGCTTCAAAAGCAAGCGGCCATCTTAGTCGCTTGCGTGGCCACGCCCCAGACACTGCAGAACATTCAGTACGCTTCCGCTAGATTCATCCTCAACATCCCCCACCGCAGACACATCACCGGCCACCTGAGAGACCTCCACTGGCTCCCAGTCAGCAAAAGGATCACCTTCAAGCTCCGCACACAAGCCTACAAAGCCCTTCACAACACGGGACCTGCGTACCTTAACCACCCCCTCGCATTCCATGCACCCACCAGAGACCTCCGTACCCACCAGAGACCTCCCCTCCACCCAATTGGCCCAGGCCACCATCCCACATATCTGCAAGACCATGGCTGGAGGAAGATCCTACTCCTACCTGCCAGCAAAGACCTGGAACATTCTACCTCTCCACCTCAGGCAATCACCGTCATTGCCTCAATTCAGGAAGGACCTCAACACCTGGCTCTTCGACTGACTGCACAGTGCCTTTGACAGATCAGCAGTCCCCCTTCAGCGCCATGAGACCCTTACTGGTGAGTGGTCGCTCTTTACAAGACACCTGATTGATTAATTGATTGATTGATTGATATGAGCAGCAATTGTTTACTCCTGTTGAATCTCATCATTTTCGAACCAAACACCCATCGCAACCAACTACTGCATATTTCCCTTCATCTACGTTTTCTGTTACATTGTTTCTATATCTATAGTGTTAAAGTGTCTCGTAAAGACACACGTTTTCAAGATGTGGACTCCTTCTTGGATAGTAAGTATCCAACATATTTGTTTTCACAATATCTGTACTTTCCAGGTCAAACTCTGCTAGGTACTGAATTTACAGGAAAGACTTCAAGACTCTGGGCCTAATTATGGCTACTGCGGTCCACGATGGCGGTGCGGGAACCCCCGCACCAGCGGTCTGACCGCCCTATTACAAGTTGGGCGGGTGGACCGCCATGGGACCGCCACAAACACCAGGGGCTGTGTTGTGGCGGTCTTGAGGCCACAATATGCTGGCTGTGCCGCTGCGGCACTGCCAAGCATATTACAAGTTTCCTCTCATGGCGGTGAGCCCACCACGTAAATTATGGTGAAGAGGAAACAAAGGGGGCCCTACAAGGGCCCTGTTGCCTCAGCGCCATGGGGTGCATGCAGGGGGGCACAGATTGTGCCCACCTGTGTGCATGCACCCCAGTTCTTGCACGGCATGGACTGCACCAGTCCATGCCATGCAGGAACTGCCTTTGACACTCCCATTAAGGGGTGTTTTTCATAGACACCGCCGTGAGACTGTCAAAGAACTGCCCGCCAGAGACTAAAAAAGTAGTAATCTGGCAGGTGGTGTCAGTACTGCTTTGGCGGGCCTTACTCTAAGACCAATCATATACACCCAACATTCTTACTCATTCTTCGACTAAAACATGTATGTCAATTAATAAATGAACCCCAAAAATCGTTTGTTACCGGAGTAACGGCACGACGTTATAGGCTCAATCGGAGCCCGGAAACAAGTAAGGAAAATTCTTGTGAAAGAGATGCCCATTTGATTAAGCGATCCATACATCGTACAGGATGCGGTTTTAAATGTCGGAGTTTGCTAAACAGATGCAGCTCGATAGAAGTTAGAAGAAAGCATTACATTTTTAAGGATGCTATGAATGAATATACGGATATATTGAGATTACCCTCCGTGATGTGTATTCTATTCAAGTCCTAATTGAAGTGTTGGGAACCTTAACACAGTGGAGCTCCGAATTTTTACTGAAGTTAAATGAATTGATGACAACTGTGAGAGAGACTATTTATTAATTGTCCTGAAGAAGGTGGTTATATAAATTGGTTAAATACCACCGAAACGCGTCGACGCCCTGTTGGTTGAAAGTTATACCCTAGGAACTTTTAGGGTCCCACTTAACTATTGAATAGTGGACATCCTTTTCGCGATTGATTGATTCCAATTGGGATAACCATTTTTATGATGTTTTAATGTTTCACATGGTTTTTGTCTCTCCAAATATAAAAAACGTTTTTGTATATTGTTAAATTTGTGATATTATCTTGCATGGCTACATTTGTGATATTGTACTGTATTGAAACTTTTAATACACAATCCTGTTTTAACGAATATTCTTAATGAACATTAATAAAAATTATTTTTATATAAAATAGCCATACCTGTGTGGTTGAATGTTTTGACAATTGTTTTTGGGGTTCATTTATTAATTGACATATATGTTTTAGTCGAAGAATGAGTAAGAATGTTGGGTGTATATGAATAGTCTAAATAGATGTGAGGAGAAAGGTGTTTTACATAATAGGTGCCCCGAGAGAATTTCTGCTTTATTTACCTTTGGTACCCTGTCTCTTGGCTAGTGGGGTCACTCCCTTTTATTTTCCATACTTACTCTAAGACCACCAAAGTCGTAAATAGGCCCTCAGTTTCATGTTCTTCCATGGCTAGACTTATCCAAGAATTCTCCTTGTCTTTGAGTACAAACTGGCTGAGCTCAACTGGTCACAGCAATCATAGGAGCCTATCTCCATATATGAAAGCATTTTCAACCTGAAGCTGTACAATTTCTTTGTTAGAGACTTTTCTGCAGAAATCTCCTCCCACATCTCCTTCATCTCTGTCTTCTCTGATTTTGTAATGTACGAGGTGACATAACGAGCAACAGTGATGTATATCCATATTTGCATTCCACAGTTTCAGAATCACCAGATTATATTCATAAATATATTTGGAGTCCTCATTTCTTCTGAGGTGGTATGTGTTATTGGGTGATTTTCGCATCATTGTTGGTCTGACTGCAGACAAAAAGGTGTTTACTCTTCCTTCTGCACACTTTCTTCGATAGACATGCTAGTGAGTGACCCTGTAAATTAGTATACTTCCTAACTTTGCATGGATCTAATCCTTGAAAAATTGCAATTTTCTGTTTCAGACTTCTGCATGGAAATTCACACAGGAAAGTTCTCAATATACTAATTGATTCCTGATGAACACTGCAAATACTGCTACAGTTCCATTTATAGACAGAGGCCTGTCTAGGTATTCCTTGTACTTCTTCAGCTATCACTTCCGCAATATTCCTAGGAACCATCTCCTCTTTTGCAATGGGACTACCATCTTTAACTTCATAACATCGACCAGTTGTTTCAACTGCATGCACCAATGTGTTCTCTTGGAAGGAGCTTTCTTCATTAAAGAAAGGCTCAGTACTGGACGTATGCTTCCATTCACCTTGAAAAGTTTACAGAAATTACTTCTAGTCACAAGTCTTTTTTTTGGCTGCATCTTTTCATAGACAACACTGTTTTATCTAGTGTTCTCATTCTGTTCAGAATCAAAATATATAGCTTTATCTTCAGGGCAAATGTCTTATTAACTACAGCTTCAGCATGCTCTGTATGTTTGACTGCTTCTCTTTTCCATTTGTACAGCATCATAGTTTGTACCAAATTCTGATTTGCCCTACTATGAAACATTCTGACTCTTATTTCCTTAAATTGCTTCTGTCTTCTTGTTAAAATGTTCCTTTTTATAAGATGTATTACTCTTGATGCCAATTAGCTTTTCTCCTTTGTTAGCTGATTTGTAAAGTTGCTTTTTATTTGCATGGTTTTGCTCACTTTGCATTTCTCCACATACTATTTTAAGAAACCTCTTTGTTTTCTTACCAGCAGCTCTTTTCTCTTTAACCATATTCTCTGCATTTTCTCCCTTTTATTTCTGTATTGTAATGAGATAGTATCCTTTCCTCGGTTTCTTTCTTGTTTGTGTTTTTTATGGCATTCTAACTCTTGGTTTTAAGTACAAGCAGATGTCTGGAAAAAAAACACATTAATGCATTTAGCTTTTCATTGTATACTATCAAATTACATAATTTAAGCATTTAAGTACCTACATTAACAATTATGTCACTATGTTATAGCCACTGTAAGTCTGCTACTTTTCATGTCTAAATCAGTGTGTGCCTGGGTGTCTCAACATATACATCAGTGTGTGCCTGGGTGTGTCAGTCTATGCATAACTGTGTGCTTGAGTGTGTTATTGTATGGATCAGTGTGTCATGGGTATATCACTGTATGCATCAGTGTATGCCTGGGTGTGTAAGCATATGTGTTAGTGTGCGCCTAGATGTGCTAGTGCATGCACAAGTGTGTGCCTGGTTGTATTAGTGTATGGATCAGTGGCTGACTTGCTGTGTCAGTGTATGCATAATTGTGTGTCTAGGTGTCTTAGTATATGTATACGGGTGTCCCCTGTTGTGCAGTGTATCCATGATTGTCTGCTTAGGTGTGTATGTGTATACATCAGTGTGTGCCTGGGTGTACTATTATATACCTCAGAGTGTATGTGGGTGTGTTAGAATCTGCATCACTGTCTACCTGGGTGTGTCAGTATATGCATTAGTGTGTGCCTGAATGTCTTACTGTATGGGTCAGTCTGTGACTGGGTGTGTTAGTGTGTGGATCTGTGTGTGCCTGGATGCGTCAGTGTATGTATTAGTGTATGTGTAGCCATGTCACTATATGCATTAGTGTGTATCAGAGTGTATTTGTGTATCCATAGGATTGTACCTAGGTATGTCAGTGTATTCATCAGTGTCTGCCTGGGTGTGTTAGTGTATGCATGGATCCGTTATGGTATGCTTCAGTGTGTCCCTGGATGTGTTAGTGTAAACATGTGTGTGTGGTTGAATGTGTTACTATATACACCAGTGTGTGCCTGGTTGTGCTACTATATGCTTTACAGTGTGTCTGGGTGTGTGACTGTATCCACCAGTGTATGTCTACCTACGGAGTACCTTTGAGGTGTCTTATATGTAGGAAAAGGGAGTTTAAGGCTTGGCAAGGGGGTTTAAATGCCTACTCTACCTAGCAGTAAAACTGCACTCACAGGCCATGCAGTAGCAGCTCCAACACATGTTTAAAGGGCTACTTGTCTGTATACTTGACTTAGAGTATCAGTATGTGAGTGTATACCTAAGTTAGTGTATCAGTCCCTGTCTGGATGTGTTACGGTATGTGTAAGTTACTATGTAGGTGTATCACTGGCTCACTAAGTATCTCTATAAGTCTATAAATATTACTTACTGGCTCTATTACTGAGAGTTGGGGTACATACATGTGTGTACAAGTGGCTTTGTTACTGCTCGATACATAATTGCTGTATGTGTGTCTGGCTGAATGTGCAAGTCGCTCTGTCTCTGACTGGGTGGTTGAGTGCCTCTATGCTTCTGTAAATAGGTATGTGAGTCGAGAATGGGTGGGAGACTAGATGTATAACTGGGCATATTGGTCTGTAAGTCAGTGTGTAGCTCACTGAAACTTCAAAGTACATATCTCATGTTTTAAGCACATAGCACCCTACCTTATGGCCTACCTACGGTCTACCTTAGGGATGACGTATGTATAAAAAAAGAGGAGTTTAAGTCTTGGCAAGAGCTTTTAAATGCCAAGTCGACCTGGCAGTAAAACTGCACACACAGGTTCTGCGGTAGCAGGCCTGAGACATGTTTAAAGGGCTACTTCTCTGGATGGTTGACTAGGAGTGTCAGTACTTGAGTACATATCTCGGTGAGTGTATCAGTCCCTCTGTGGGTGTGTCACCGGATGTGTAAGTAACTATCTTGGTGTGTGACTGACTGTCTTGGTATCTCTATGGATCTGTATATGTGTATGTAACTGGCTGTATAGATTGCTTATTCGCTGCATTAGTAAGTGTAGGAGTATGTAACTGTGCAACTGGCTGTGTTACTGCTAGATACATACCTGCTGCGTGGGTGTGTGAGTGAGTGAATGTGTAAGTGCCTCATTTGCTTTCTGACTGGGTGTGTGAGTGGCTCTATGCTTTTGTAAATGGGTATGTGAGTTGCAGTATGGGTAGGAAACTGGATGTATAACTGGGCATATGGGTCTGTAAGCTTGCATGTAACTCACTGAATCTTAAAAATACATGTCTTACCTTCTAAGCAGATAGCACCCTGACCTATGGCATACCTACGGCATACCTTCTTTTTTTTTTAAACTCTTTTTATTCATTTTTGTTTTATAACTTGGTACTTATTTTTACAACAGTTCACAGTGTGTGGATAATGCACATCAATATAATACTTGCATTTAAACCATTATATTACATCATGTTACGTCATGCTCTTCTTTAATGTTGTCTCCATTCTCCCCTCCCACCTCATCGTATATGATACATCATTGCCTACAATACAAATGTTTTCAGGCCTGCCCACTTTGTCAATCGCTCTCGTCCGATATCGACCCCAGTCTAGGCGGTGTACAGATGTTTCCCCTAAATGTATTCCACTTTTCCCAGATCTTCAACCATTTTTTGGGGCACCCCCTGCGTGTATACACTGCCTTCTCTGCCACCATTGCTCTATCCATATCGCCGCACCAACGGCGGTGCGTCGGGGGCAGTCTCGATCCCCACTGTTGGGCAATGTTGCGTTTGGCTATTGCCATGCCTAGCGTCGCCCAGTCTTGACCCTTTTGGTTGAGGTCAGTAGGTTCCCAGATGTTTAAAAGGCATAGTTTGGGATCCGACTTCACCTCCACTCCACCCACCCGTGAAATAGTGCTCATGACCTCCCCCAGTAGGACTGGACCGCCGGACAGCTCCACAGTATATGATGAAAAGTGCCCAATCCCCCACATCGCCGTAAGCAGAGGGGTGTGTCTGCATGCCCTATCTTATGCATCGTGGTTCGTGTGCAGTATGTTCGGTGTAGAATTTTAAGCTGCACAAGTTTTAATCTTGATGGTATTGCCACCTCTCTCGGAGAGGACAACGCCTCCTGCCAGTCTGATTCATCTAAGTCCCCGATGTCAGCCTGCCATCTGTCCCTAAGAGTTTTTGTGGGGTCAGGTTGGTTGTTTACAATCTTGCTGTATGTCTGCGAGATCGCCTTTTTCGTCATGTGCTCTGTCAGGAGTCTGTCCTCTAATGGTGAGGCCTCCGGGAGTGTCGGGCGGGAGTATTTTCGCCAGTGCATGACTAACCTGTATGTAGCGGAACGTTTCCGTAAGGGCCATCCCATGTGTTTCACGGAGCTGGGTGAATGGGATCACTCTATCTCCTTTCCATAGATCGCCTATCGTTGATATACCAATGAGGTCCCATTGCTTAAAGCCCTTAGTGTTTCCCAATTTGCCCAGACGTCGGGTCTCCCATAGTGGAGTAGCCCGTGTCAGCACTCCCTCCCAGCCCAGCGCTCTCTGTGCTGCCCACCATATTTGTATTGTGATTGCCGTCGGTCCTGTGAGCAGGGGCCCTCCTTGTTTGTTATAGAGTGCTCCCATGATTCCCCCCCTCCCGAGGACATATCTATCCATGCGAAAAGCCGGCTCTCCCTGCGAGACATGGAGCCACTGGTTTATCACTGCGAGCTGCGCTGCCCAGTAATACATTTTTATATCTGGAAGGGCTATTCCTCCATCATACCAGCTCCTTACCAGTTTGTGTCTGGCAATTCGCGCGGGTTTCCCGTCCCAGAGGAGATTACCAACCTCGGCATCGACTGCCTTGAAATAGTTGGGGGGAACCATGAAGGGCGTATTTTGTAGGGTGTATAGGAACCTGGGGAGTGCCTTCATTTTAAAAAGGGCTGCTCTGCCCAGTAATGTGAGCGGCAGGTCACGCCAGTGTTTCACATCACGCCTGAATCGTCTCAGGGGCTCCATGAGATTTTGTTCCCGGAACTGCTCGGGCCGCGGTGTTATGTGTAGACCTAAGTATTTAAACCCGCTCTTCGTGACCTGTAGCTCGCAGCCCCTGGGCAGCCGCGGGGGAGCCCCATGAAGGACATATAACAGCGATTTTCCCCAGTTGATGGTATATCCTGACACTTTACCAAATGCCGCACAGGTATCCAGCAGACAATTAATGGATCGTGCCGGAGAGGCCATGTAGAGCAGTATGTCGTCTGCATACAAGGAGACGCGATCTTCCCAACCCTCCTCCCATTTGAGTCCCCTGATTACAGGTGACTGCCGTATCCAGGCAGCCAGCGGCTCCAATACCAGCGCAAAGAGTAACGGCGACAAAGGACATCCCTGTCTCGTCCCTCTGCCCAGGGGGAACTCCGCCGACAGTCGGCCGTTTACTACCACTTGTGCCAAGGGATTCGTATAGAGCAGCTGGACCCAGGCACAGAACCGAGGGCCAACTCCCAGGCGTCGGAGGACTGCGAATAAGAAGGGCCATTCGACCCTGTCGAATGCCATACGTGCATCCAAAGAGAGGATAACTGCGTCCTCTGCCATGTGCGATGTACGGGCCAGGACGCCATGCAGGCGCCTCAGATTGAGCGCCGTATTCCTGCCCGGCATAAACCCCGATTAGTCCGGGTGTACCAGTTTCGTAAGATGGGGCAAGAGTCTGGTGGCCAGCGCTTTAGCCAGTATTTTGGCCTCTGTATTCAACAATGAGATAGGCCGGTACGATGTGCAATCCTGCAGTGGTTTGTCTGGTTTGTGTATTGCCACTATTGTTGCCAATCGTTGGTCTCTGGGGAGCTCCCCCTTGTCTAGGCTGTCCGTGTACATTGCTAGCAGGTGTGGTGTTAGGTGTCTCGCTGCCTTTTTATACATTTCTATTGGTATCCCATTTGGCCCTATAGCCTTCCCCGAGTTCACCGCCCCTATTGCCTGTGCCAATTCCTCTGTTGACAGGTCTGCCTCCAGTGTTTGTTGTTCATCAGGAGTGAGTGTCGGGAGTTGGATATCTTTTAGGAAGGCTAGGTTATCATCAATTGTGGCTGTAGCTTCCGGTGTGTATACTAACTCATAATGGCGGGCCAATGCGTCTACTATTTCTTGTGGATCCGTCGTGGTAGTCCCATTTTCCAGTCGCAGCTGCGCCACCCACTTAGCCTCAGTCTCCCGCTTGTCTAACCATGCTATGAGTTTGCCCGCCTTATCTCCAACCTCATAAATGGTGTGCTGTGTTTTGGTCTGTCTGACCTTCTCCTCCTCCCAAAGATAACGCCTATATTCCTCCCTGGCTAGTTCGAGCTTGTGGGTCGTGTCATCAGTGGGTCCCGCTACGTGTATTGCTTCAGTTTGTTCCACCTCCCTCTCCAGTGCCTCTATGTGGCGCCGTTGTTCCAATTTGTGGCCCGTGATCTGTGAGATAGCTTGTCCCCGCAGTACTGTTTTGTATGCCTCCCAGAGCATTGAGGGGGACGTCACCGAGCTCTTATTTTCCTCGAAATAATGTTTTGTCGTTTGGAGTAGCCCTTTCCATATTTTAGGAATTTGCAAGAATCCAGGGTATATCGGAAAAATGCGCCGGCGCCCTTGGGTGTGTGATGCGTATCTTAGCAAAACCGGGGAGTGATCTGATATGCCCCTGGGCAGGTGAGTTATCTCCACTATTCTTTCTAAGCCCGTTGCCAGAGTGAGGATGTAATCTATTCGTGACTGACTATCATGCACCCCTGATCGAAATGTGTACTGTCGTTCATGAGGAAATCGTGAACGCCAAGCGTCCACTAGGCCATATGCATTAAGAAATTCAGTGAGCCAGGAGTTATTCCCACCACGCCCCCAGGGGGTTGTCGATCCACGGTGTCATCTGCTGTGGAATTGAAGTCTCCCCCACTATCAATTCCCCTTGCGGGAGTGTAAGCAGGAAGCTGCCCAGGGCAGGTAGTGTAGCCCGATGAAGTGCCGGTGGTATGTACACTGATACTATATTGTATGGTCTTCCCTCCCATTGGCATGTCACCGCTGCAAAACATCCCTGTGCATCCGACCATGTCCCCGTTATGATTAGCGGAAAACGTTTATTTATAAGGATGCCCACCCCCCGGGATCCAGAGGAGAACTCAGAATGCACCGCCATCTTAAAGCCCCATCGGTCTAAGGCCTTACATGTCGTGCCCACCAAATGAGATTCCTGAATCAGGGCCACCGCTGGTGCCCTGCGCTTGAGGTACTGCAGGACCAGCCCTCGTTTTATCTTGTCACCAAGACCGTTGACGTTCCAGGATATGATTGCGAGAGGTAGGTTTTGTTTGTTTGCAGTCAGAGGAGGTGTCTCCAGGGAGCTATCTCGACCCTCTGTTTGTAGCGTATTCAGTGTCAGTAATGGATAAGCAACAAGAGCACTGCCGTGCACATCCCCCACACAGTTCCAGTATATATTCGTTTATGTTCCAGCGTACCTGTAAAAGAAAACAATCCCCAACGTTAAACATTCCCTCGCCCTCCACCCCCCTCCCTGCTTCCCTGCTCGGCGGACTTAAAACTACCCGCCCCCAAACTCTGCAGAGTGCTTAGTCCCCAGAACTTGTACTTGCGTGCAGGGGGAGAGTCCCCATGACCTCGGCACGCCATCTCAGCTGACAGTCAGAATGCGGCAGCTGCATTAGTCCCGGGAGGCCTGGCCGTGCAGGGCGGCGGTGTCCTACCTCCCCCCGGCACTCGGCAGGGCCCGTTTCCTGTGTGTTGCGCTTCAGGTCTGTCGGCCAGCGCCAGGGTTGGACGCTCTCACTTCAGTCCCCGGGTTCATAGTATGTCTATCCCCCTGTCTCTACTCCTCTGACGGGTCCTGTTTGTCCGCTGCCAGGCAGGTTGGCTCCTGTCGTCTCTGCTGTTGGTTCTTGGCCGGTCATCCTGTTCCAGGAGCCCGTCGCCACCCCTCAAGCCAGTCATATGCCTCATCCGGGGTCGTGAAAAACCAAATCTTTCCCTCGGCCTCCACTCGTAGCTTTGCAGGGAATAGCATTGAGTACTTTAATTCGCGGGCCCTCATTTCTTTCTTGACCTCCAAGAAGCTCCGGCGCTGCTTGGTCACTGCTGCCGTATAATCCGGAAAGAAAGCCACGGTGGAGTTTTCAACGCGGATCGGGGGTGTTATGCGCGCCGTTTGGAGAATTGCGTCTCGGTCTCTGAAATTGAAAAGTCGAGCAAGTATGGGCCGCGGGGGGGCCCCCGGTCGAGGCCTCCCCCCGGGACCCGATGGGCCCTTTCAACGGAGAAGAAGCTGGATAGACCTCTTGGTTGTAGTTGATTTTTGACGAGGTCCTCCACAAATAGGTCTAGCGCGGGGCCCCCTGCCTTTTCGGGCACCCCAATTATGCGGATATTATTCCGTCTAGAGCGGCCCTCCTGGTCGTCCAGCTTGGCCATGATCAATTTATTTTCGGCTTCAAGTTTTTTGACCTGGCACTGCAATTCGGCCGTATCTGTTGAGAGGGCCGATGTTGTAGTCTCTACGTCCGCGATGCGCCCGGCCATCTTCTGGAAGTCCGCCCGCAGCAATGTAGTGTCGGTCGATATCGACCCCACCGTGGTCTGGAGCTGGGTCAGGGAGGCCATAATATCGTGCAGGGTGACCTCGGCCGGCGCCGCTACCGTCCGTTTGTCCTCTCGTCCTGCCTGCGGTGTAGTGTGATCCGTCGTTTCTTTAGTGAAGGCATACTTGTCTAATTTGGGTTGCTGCGTCGCACGCTGGCCTCTACCCCCCATTGTATTCTGTTTCGCGTGCTGTTCCCGATGGGGGAGGGGGGGGGGTGGTCAGTGTTCTTGTTCCCACCACCTCGCCGTATCTGAGGCAGAATACCCCCGTAGGGTCTGTTTACTTCACTCGTGCGCGCCCGTATCTATACCGTGTAGTGCCCCTTGCTCACTCGTCACCTGCACCGCTCTCCACGGGTCCCCGAGCCTTCCCAATTTATTCGTCCCCTCAGTAAGCTGTTAGGTGGGGGTCGAGCGCTCCTCACACCCGCATGTGCGTCGGAGGGTATGTTAGTCCCGGTGGTGCCCTTGCCCAGCCTCACAGTTCAGTGGCGGTCGATGCCTCCCAATCCGTCGTAGCGTCCGGATTTGCCGTTACATGCTCGCCATCTTGCGCCGGGGCCGCCTCTCGCACCCTCTTCGAGCCTGTCCCTGCTCCTCCTTACTTGCGTTTCACCGGTGCTGTAGGCGGTCTTTCCGGGTTTTGCCCACCGGGCCGCCGCTGTGAAGCCACTCGATGCCTGTGCACGCGCGATCGTGGCACCCGTCTCCGCTCCAGGCCAGGCGGGGATCTCTTCCACCCGACGTCCCGACTCCGCCGAGTTCCGCAGGCCGCGTCCCGATCTTACGATGCCATCCGTCCAGGTCAGCCGCTCGGCACTCGGGGGCTCAAATTTCAGGTCCCGGGCGTTGCTGACATCCAGGTCCGCGTTTCGTTGGTGTTTGCTGCCGCTGGATCTCCTGTCGGATTAATTATATGCCGCCTCGGTCACGGAGCCTCTCTAGGCTGCGGCCATTTGCATCGGCTGCTAGCCACGCCCCCCTACGGCATACCTTCTTAATCAATTTTGTTATCTATAAAAAAATTATTATTTACATAACTCTGAGGGGTGATGTATGTGTAGAAAAAGGGGAGTTTAAGGCTTGGCAAGGGATTTTAAATGCCAAGTCGTCCTGGTAGTAAAACCGCAGACACAGATTCTGCAGTAGCATGCCCGAGGCAAGTTTAAAGGGCTACTTGTCTGGATGGGTGGATGGGTGACTTGATTGTGTCAGTACTTGAGTACATATCTGAGTGTGGATAAGTCAATGCAACCATATCTAGGGGACAGCAACATTCACTTGAACCACTATCTACCACTAATAAACTTTTCAGTTACCTAATAACAACTGAATGACTCAGTATGTAACTAGATTGGTTAGTGACGGTTTCATTGTCCAAATGGCTATATATAAGACTTTATACATTCGTATATCAGTTACTGTTCAAATGTGTGACTACTTGTGTCAGCACTTCACTTCATATATAATTGAGTATTTCAGTGCCTATTTGGGTATGTAGGGATATGTAACTAATATTCATACTTTCTTTCATTTAACATGCACTCATAACTCAGTATGTATAAACATATTTATATATATGTGAAATCTTTTTGTTGTTCTCCAATTTTAACACACTTTTACTTGGAATTTCTTATTAGGCAAAATGATAAGTACCACTCTAACTAGAAAAGAACCAGTAATTGCAATTTCCCCCCATCTTTTTTCAGTGATACTAATGTACTTAGCAAATCATAACCTTCCTTTCATTTTTTTTCTGTTTTTGTTATTCTACTTTTGAATGGTCAGTTTTTTTTAACCTTTTCTTAGTCTCCTGTTAAGGAGCCCAATCTGGTGAGTTTGTGGGCGGATTCACAAATACATCACGATGCTCAGTGTAGCCCCCCCATGAAACTTTGCAGCGGATTTGTGAATCTGCATGGGAGTCCATTATAGCATTTAACATTGTACTACCATGACTTTGCATCTACAATTTACATTGTAAGATAGTGGTGATTTAGGAAAGAAGTATTTCATAATAAGTAATATTTCTAAACACCTCTCCTTTCAACTTTGAAAGTAAAATCTATTTAGAACCCTTCTCCCCACACTGTTTTAGCTCAGTTTCCATAGCAGCCTCCTTTGGAACACTCTGTTGTACCAGTAGGTCAAAAGTTCCTTTGGTTCTGTTGGTGGACCGGAATCGATTATGGGAGGCGTTGACCAGGTGTGATATCACCAAAGTTCTCCTGGCAATAATCCAAGAGCTACATAGCTATAATTGGGCTCAGGTTATTTTGGACAAAGAGGGGACCCTGTCGCAGAAGATTTTAATTGAAAATGGGTTAAGACAAGGGTGCATCTTGGCCCCCTTACTTTACTCTCTATTCATAGTTTATTTGCCATCGGTTTTGGGTGGTGCTCGGGGTGCCAGCTCGAAGTTAGATGGGAACCATATTGCATGCCTACTTTATGCAGACGTTCTAGTAATTTTAGATCAAACTGAGCTAGGTCTGCAAAGGAAGTTGAACGTGTTTAGTGAATATTGCAGCCACAAAAAACTTACAGTAAATATGGAGAAAACCAAGGTACTGTGCTTTGGCAAAAAGAGGATGAAATTTAGCTGGTTTCCAGGCTCTACAAAGCTGGAAATACTAAAAGTATTTAGGGGTCTGGATTGAGAAATCCCTAAAATAGAATGTTCATCTAAACGTATTTATGCAGACGTTCTAGTAATTTTAGATCAAACAGAGCTAGGTCTGCAAAGGAAGTTGAACGTGTTTAGTGAATATTGCAGCCACAAAAAACTTGCAGTAAATATGGAGAAAACCAAGGTACTGGGCTTTGGCAAAAAGAGGATGAAATTTAGCTGGTTTCCAGGCTCTACATAGCTGGAAATACTAAAAGTATTTAGGGGTCTGGATTGAGAAATCCCTAAAATAGAATGTTCATCTAAACGTATTGAGAGTAAGGGCCCTTGCTTCAGTTAGTGGTCTGAAAAAATGTATTAAAGACTACGGAGAAATGTCAGATAGACCTGTTTTAAAAGCCTATGCGGCCATGATACCACCTCAGTTTCAATATGGACTGAACTGTTATATGTAAGTGGTAAAAGTGGGTGGGACGTGAAAGAGGGGAAATGTTTAAAAAACGTATTGTCCTTACCCAGGTCTTCCATGATCCATGCGGTAAGAATGGAGACCGGGATGAATTCATGGGAGATAATGGCACGTATGGTTTTAATAAGATTCTGGTTAGCCCTTGGGTTGTGGGGAGGAGCAAAAAATATCACAATGGTGTAAAAGCGAGATACTGCAGACTGAATTGAAGTGGGGCAAGGGGGTTAAGAAAACTGTAGTAAATGCTTGCAGGGACATGAGAGCTAAGTTGTGCCCACAGATTCTACAAATAGAGATTGCAAAGAGAACTCAGGGTACTAGGAAAGGAAGTATCTCAAGATTATAAACAACAGTATCTTGAGGGGAAAAAATCAGTGTATTTTATGTTTTATCCATGGCAAAATGAACAACAGTTCCCGTATATAGATGTACTACCCAATCATCGGCTTAGAAATGAACTATTAAGGTTAAGGATTGGAATCAATCCTTGCTATGCCAACGACGGGATAAAAGGGGCTATGATTGAGTCTGAAGGGAAGTGTACCTGTAATCTAAGCACAAAATGTGATGTTTTGCATATAATCTTAGATTGTTTAAAGATCCTTACAATACATAAAATGTTCTTAAGTCCAATTTTCTTAAAATATGGTATCGAAAATCGTGCACAAGCTGTAGACCTGTTAATTGAAATGCACTCCCTGGATATAACATGTGTCATCGGAAGGTTCATGCTAACAGTTAAAAAAATATTTTAAAAGTATATAGAATTGAGCTTTTAGATAATAATGATGAAAGTTATTTTGCATAGTGCTGTTGTAAAGAAGGCGTAGAAATTAATGAATTTTGAATTTTATGCAATGTTTTATCCTTTTATATAGATTATTTGAGGGGTTGTAATTATGAAAAGCTATGTGTTTAAGGACCCAGGGTCTAAATAAACATTCTTTTTGACTGACTAGTCTTTACCTGTCTTTTTCCTTTCTCTAATTTATTTCTGGCAGTGAATCTCCATGCGTTTCCAAGCTCCACCTTCCATCTATCCTAGGGCTGCCTTTTCCACCAGTTTTCCATCAGAGTAGTGACAATCTGATGGTGAGGTACGAGGTGAGATAGCAACACATAGTTCTGGGACTGCCACCTCCACCTCCAGTCCATGTGGGTACACAAGACATTCCTTTAGGGGTGGAGGTATGACGTACTGACAACTCCTGATTCATAGCCATCAAGTGACCCATCTCAAAGTTTATTTTAATTTTACCCTTGAACGCTTTTCAAAAAAAATGACTGCTTCCTTCTAAATGTTCCTCCAAGTAGGCCAATGCGTTGCAGAGGAAAGTTTGAGTTGGACTAACATTGCATTGTAAGGGGACTCCTGCAACTATGATACATTGAGACCTAATGCGAGCACTAAGCTTGTGCTGGATGAAGAATGTGTGTTTGTCTAACCTAAAGCATTGCATTCCCCAGTGCAACAACTCCCTTAACCTTAAAAAACCCAGTGCTATAGGCCTCATCAATGTGGTTTTCTGAAGTATGTAGTCAGCCTGACTGATAATCATTTTTCTTAATAAGAAAACTATGATACCCTCAATTAAATTCACTAGGGGCAATTGTGATGGTAAGCTGATGGGGCTACTCTCCCTCGTTGCCCATTTTGGAAAGACAGCTACACCATTTTAAAGTGCCGCCTATAAGGAGTCTAACCTACTTCCCAGATAATGTTCTACTACCTTTTACACTCTCCTATAAATATTTGGGGCAGTTTAAAAATATGTCAGCCTGACAGGAATACGCTTCTACACTTTATTATGTGTACAGCAAATTTAATCAAATCATTCAAACTGTATTCTTTGCAACATTGTAATTCAGGGTGACTATGGTTCACACCCATATCGTGGCAAGATAATCAAGTAAAATAAATTACACTTCCTGCAAAACAAGTAACTTTATTTACACCATAAAATACCTATGTGGACTGATGTATGTAGGCAAGTCTGAAACAGGTTATCTGAACCCAAAGAAACATATTCCACAAAAAACCGAAACCAACAATTGTGACACATTTTACAGGTTTCAGACACAACAGAAGTCAACTGAAGTTTCAAATTCGGGAGACTCTACAACCAAATGTGGAACAGGATTGCGAAAGACTCAACTACAAAAGAAATTGATTGGATAAAAAAATTGCATAGCATTTTCGTAGTTTCAAGATAATGCCTCGGCATCACACCAGCTAGCATGCTTACTAACTGTAGTTGGATTCTAGTTACACAAAGGTTTGCCTTAGTTGTCTTTGTTATGCCTACATTTTACATGTTAGCACGCAAACTTGCGTCCTTCCGTAATTTTAACTCAATATGCAGGCAATACACTAGCCAGCATGTTTACGATCTCACACTGGAGTCTCGCTGTTCTAATCTTAGCCATGATCGACCTAGCTTCAGTGGTGGCTCGGCGAGGGACTGGTGTGGGGCAGGGTGGGGGAGTAGTGAACTCGGACATACGACGGACAGAACTCAGAGGGAGTTCTGTCCGTCGTAAGTCCGAGTCCACTACCCCCCCACCCTGCCCCTCCCCCACCCCGCCCCACCACCCCGCACCACTCCCTCGGCTAGCCGCCACTGCCTAGCTTAACTTTGATTTCCATAGCCATGCTTGCACAGTTCCCTATATATATTACAATTGTTAGCAACTGTGTGCCTGTTGCTCATAACTTACCCTTTTGTTTGATTACCATATCATTATGCCTTCTATGCTTTTTTAATATAGTTTAGATTTGGACTACTTCTGACTTTAATAATGTGACGTCTTTGTTTTGGGTTCCTTTTTGAGAATGGCTTCAATTCTTCTTTTAGAGTAAGCCATTGCGCCCAAGCTTCCCTAATGAAGGGCCAATCTAGATGACTAGATCCGACATACATTGGGGTATTACAAATGGAATATGAACATGTTTGAACCAGCAATTGGACTATGTAACAATCTAGCAGGATAGACAGAGAATGTATATTTGTTTTTAAAGTTGACATCAACATACTTGATCAAATAAAACATGCCTTTTTATTACAAACAGTTGGAACACCTAGTTTATGTACAAAACATCATTCTAAATAGTGGGCAGATGTACTAGGTAGCTCATTGCCAACCTACAGCTATGCGCAGAGGAAATACCCTTTAGACTTAAGTGGTTAGCTTTCTTTTAGAGTGTCCAAGGTTTGATGATACTCCTTTACAGCACACTTTAAACATCACCACACTGGACAGATTCAGGAACACTGAATTACAAGCCATTGGTATGCGGCCATCTGGGATCACATTTTTGAGCTCGCTATTCCATCTGGTGCCATGAATCTGGAATTCTTAAAGCCAATAATTAACTACCTTATAAGGAGAAGGTAATTTTTAGAAGGTGAAGTGTTTTTTAAGGCTCCACTCTCGTACACAATCATTTACTCAGTTAAGATTCTTCATGAACCACCCAAGTTTATATAATAGCTTAGCCTCTCCTTGATCAGTCATATTTCAAGCTTTTTGTGACAAACGTCTGGATTAGCTAATTTTACCTATTCTCACTATTATATAAAATAAGCAACTGTTCCTTGACTTCGGCTTCACCTTTGTACTATTTTTTAGATTTTTTTCCAATCTCACTGATCTTCTCAGTCATAGGGCATGTAAACCATCATGCATGTCATGTATTCCCCTACATCTGTATATTTCCCACACACAGGGGCATATTTACAAAATTGTCATGCAGCGTAGCAAGTGACCTTGCTGCACCGCACTGCATGACAGGGAAAGGCAGCAGCGGCTCCTCCGTTGTGGCGGAGGAGGGTCACCCCACTGCCAGCAGATGACAACATGTAAACTAAAATGACAATAAAGCATTTAATAAAACTGCTTTATTATCATTTTATTTTACAATTGGAGCCGGAGCCAAGTCTTGAGGGTAGGGCCATCCTCTGACAGCAGCAGGAGGAGTGGTGGGCACAGGGCACTGCAAGTGCACATGACGGTTTGGTCGACTGTCTTAGGACAGCCAAACCATTATGCACACTTAGCTATTGCCATGCTGTTGCATGGAAAGCAGCAGGCGCAGGCTCCCACTCCTTGTTGGAGCCTACAACCCGCCCGCTCTGCCCAATCCTGGCGCTTCTCTCATGGAGGCAATCCCAGCAGAGAGGAGCATCTGGATTGACACAGGGGAGTCTGTGCATCAGGGAGCTGCAGAACACCGAGGCAGCGAGGCAGCAGATATGTCTTCTTCTCTTTTATTCTTATCCCCTGCGCTGCCCCACCACTTTTCCATGCTAGCATCCACCACTGGGGAAAGGGCAGGAACGCACTGTATTTAAGTCAATACAGCACATTACAGCCTTTTACCTTGCGATGGTGCCCTTTTGGCAGCCTAACGCCAACTCAGGCACCCTTGCACCATGGCCTAAGGGTGTCTCTGTTGCATGCAGGATTGTTTTTGTGCAGGAAGGGGCACTTTCCTGCACCAAAACACTCTCCTGAGGCATATTCCTCTTTCTATGTGTACTGTAGAATGCAGTACACATAGAAAGAGGAAGTAACGAGGAGAAATAAAGAGACTTCTTCTCGTTACCCCTCCCCTGGGAAGGAGTATCTTTTTAGTGCATTCCCACATTTACCAAATCTGGTAAATCTGGGAATGCATCAATATCCATCAGAGTTGCGTGGGAACACCCATGCAACGCCCATGGAAAGACTTGCCAGGGCAGAATAAGGCAACACAGGGATTTGCGCTGTGTTGCTTTAGTCAAGCTTTATGGAGCCACTCAGGGCCACGCAATATGGCCTTGCAGGGCTTCATAAATCTCACTTGAGGTTTGCATCGTGCATGTACCATGTTGAGTGGTGCAAACGCTACACAAACCAGCTCGTAAATAGGCCCCTTGTTCTATTGGCTGCTCTGTATGTGGCCTACAGCAAAACACCTCAGCACCAATTATTTCAATACAAGCACATTGCATGAGGTTTGACAGAGCAGCTGCTGTAGCGCCTCTGAGTGGAAAACAGCATGAAAAGCGGCTGGTCTTCTTTCTAGAACCATCAGAATTTAATTATGCAGTCTGAGTCTACTAAAAAAACGCATAATTGCCACAGTGCTTCTCATAACAGTATTATACTATTATATATGCATTTGTCTTGTTCATGAATAATGTTGGTTTCCCTACTCTGTAATAAGCATTACAAAAGCATGCTAGCCTTGCATTTTCCAGCGCTTGGGTATGTCAGTGATGTGTTATTTCACATTTTTCCTAAGGTGAGACCATATTACCCACATCTAATTTGCTGTCTTCACAGCATATACATTTTTTTCTAGGGCATCAGTCACCATGAATCACAAACCGAAAATGGAATTAAGCATTTTTTTGTATTGTTATTTGAACATGGTGAATAGGACTGGATTTGCACTTTAACATTTTTCGCGACTGGAATGAGCCTATGAAATAAAAAAGACGAGTTGGCCTGTTATGTTTTTATTTTCATTATATTTCGCAGACCGACTTCTTCTTTTAATTATGGTCGATTTTACTGGACAAGCAAAATTACTTCCAAAGCATTTTGCCATTAGGCCAAATTAGGGAATCTCTTCTGCTCACAAGTGTTGGGTGAATCAGTCAGAGAAAAAAGAAGTTAGCAGACCTCGGCCTAGTTCCCTAATAGGCGTTCAGGAGTATTCATGAATTAGACACTGGTCCATCTAAAAATCACCAGCCTGGGGAGTCGCCATTACTATGCAAGAAAATCCACTGTGCCAAACGATGCCAAAATATCGTTCATATGAGCTATTCATACACAGCACCCTTCATTACGAGAGTCCTCTTAGTTACGAGGGGGCCCTGATCCTGCTCCAATTGGAATAGTCCAGCCTGAACTGGCAACAGTAGCGGCTGCTACCAAACGAGCATGGGGGGGGGAATTAAAAATAAATTTTAAAAAAACACTTACCTGGTTGCGGCCGGCCCACTGGCCGGCAGCCACCTCTCCTCCGTTCTCTTCCTGGCTTCTGTAGAAGCAGGAAGCACCCAGGCTCCCCTGAGCCAATCACAATGCTGCAATGAAGTTGTGATTGGTCTGAGCACCGTGGTTCGGCACTCACACAGGGAATGGGAGCCTGGGCATGTCTCCACCCAGGCTGTAATGCAGCCTGGGTGGAGAACATGCAAAGTGCGCATGACATTTTGGCCGGCCCGAGACGGCCAGCCAAATGTCATGCGCACTTAAGAAGTGCCTACCACTTCCCCAGCCTGTAAACAGGCCAGCCCCGCCCGCCCCTAACCAACTGAGCCAGTAGGTTAAATAAAATGATAAAGTTATTATGATTTTATTTTTCTGTTTTTAATTGCTCGCTCAGCGAGCAGTGGGGCGACGCTCCTCTGCCTTAGCAAAGGAGCCGCCACTGACTGCCAAGCCAGGTCCTTTCGGAACTGAAACACAAGCAACCCAAGACTGGTGTTGCCTCAGTTGGGGCTCTCAGTCAGGTGAGCATGAGACCCATATCTGGGCATGCTCGCCACACTTGGGACATCACACTGAAGTAAACAAAAAGGTGATGGGTGTGATGCTTGAATTTATCTAAACCACTAGTAATTAATTACTCAGGGCAGCATGCCAGTTCATCTTTTTTTGCCACAATGCCACCACGCATAAGACTCAGCCATATGTAAATAAGCCTTGATCCTGCTCCAATAGAAACAGCCAAGCCCGAACTGCCAAGCCAAGGCCTCTCTGAACAGGAACACAAGCAATCCAAGACCCTTCCTCACTGTGTCAGTGAAACCAAACTACACATGAATGAAGAGCCCCAGTGATGGCGAAACTGGTCTTGGGTTGCTTGTGTTATGGTTCAGAGCGAACCAGGCTTGGTATTTCGTTATGAACTGTTCCTATTGGAGCAGGACCAGGACTGCTTTGCATATGGCTGGGTCTAATATGAGAAGGCATAGTGGGCAAATGAACAATGGTTTGGAATGCCACACCAAGCAATTGCCAGCGGTTAGACTTATTGCAAGCATTCCTCTGCCTCCTCTTGTGTGTTTCATGTATATTTTATATGGCAGGACCACAGGTATACCTCTGCTAGTTGTGAAGTCCTACCTTTGTGTTATTGCCACAATACAGCTATTGGGGTTTTATTAAAATGTAGCAAATGGCCATAAATTTTGCAAAACTTCACAGGTGGTTGACAGACATGAAACCTTCTGATAGTAAATTTGTGGCTCCTGGGACTAATGTTTATGCCTCAAACTGCCAATTAGATATGGGTAAAAGATCAGCAAAAACACATAAGTGGCAGAATCTGCCCTTTTTTCAGTCCACATCGAGATGGAGTTTTGTTTTGAATCATATCATTCACCAACCCTGCATGTGGACTATAATGAAAGAGAGGGTGGCATGTCTGACCATGGACAAGTGCTTGTGTTTAGTTGCCTACACCTCTTTAGAACACTGGAATGTTGGGAGCTCCATTGAAGACAATGGAGTGTGTCGGGCTTCTAATGGACGGTTGAAGCCCGGAGCACCAACATTCCAATGTTTGTTCACAGCTGTTGCTGTGAACAAAGGCCTCAGGGACCCGAGGGGATTCCAGTTCCCTCTGGCTCCATGAGGCCTTTGCTTTACTATTTAGAACATTCTGCCCTCTAGAGGCGGAATGTTCTAATAGCCTTATAGCCCTCCGTAGCTGGGCTATGCCGGCATTAAAGTCCCGCTCCCTTGTTAAAGGCTCTCACCTTTGGCTCGGGCCTTTAACGCTTGAGTGAGCCTTTAATGGCCGGTACAGCCCGCTACTGGGGTCTATAAGGCTATAGTGGACTGCAAAATTGTCTCGAAATGTGAAAGTTATTGCCAACCATCCTCACTGGCACCTGTGTCTAAAGACAAAGAGCAATTCGGATTTGTTCTAATTGGCTGCAACAGCAGATTGCTTCAGCAGTTCTGATAGACTACCTTAACCCAATCAAAATTTGTCTCTGTGTTTTTGTCAGTTAGACAGTCAAAACAATATTCTCTCTCATGTAATGTGATGCACATGCCATGTCACAGCAGACCATGGCCTTGTATTGAACACGGGCTACATGGTTTGGGCACATACAGGACAGGCAACCTTGTTTTTTGTTGGCCTAGACAATGTCCTAATCTTAAATACTTTTTTACAATATCTGTCTATAATATTGGGGAAAAGGCACCCCTTGTGTACATAATAAGGATATAACAAGTCACCAAGGAGTTCTGTGGCCCTATAGAGGAATGAGGCCCAAGAAGAAGAATATTAGAAAATCTAGTGCAAAATGAAACCCACCAAAGAGCAGTTAGATATATGTTTCAAAAAGATACTAGAATCAGTTTAATACAAGTCAGATTTAACAACATATGTAGCTCATAATGTATAGAAACATGCAGAGAGATTCTATTTTTCCCTTTAGTACCTAAACCGTGAAAATAATAAGCATGTTGCAATCAATATCTCCTTTCTGCTTATTGCACTGTTTAACCTTACCCCTCGGATTCTGACTCTGGCACCAGGCATTGTGATACCACAACTCAACTGTGATAAGTTATTACAGTTGAGCGGCTTCATCACTTCCTTCTTATGGGTGACTAGAGATGTCAAAAGTTGCCTGTAATGAGAACATTGGAGACACGCTTTAATACAGGAATTGCAGGCTCCCATGTATTTTATGTAAGACAAAGTAGCCCCTGACGTACATCACAAGGATATGTCAAGTCATCAAGGAGTTCTGTGACCATCCAGAGGAATGAGGTTGAAGGCTGAGTTTCTTTATAAGGTCATGGAACTCCGAGGTGACTTGCAATATCCTTAAAATATATGGCACATAGTATTTTAACTCCTTCAAATACATGGTCATCACATTTCTCACAAATTACTTATATTCTTGGGCCCTCAATACGATGTCGGGTGTATGCAACCGTTGCGGTACAGGAACCGCCCGACCATGGGTCGGTGGTTCCGCAATCCCAATTAGGATGCGACCGCACATACTGGAGTCAGAAACCTCAAATTTTTCAATGGGAGCTTATGCCACGGCCTGAAAACGCCCGCAGCACAAACACCCATTGAAAAATGGATGTTTGTAAACATCCCTGCACCCTGTGCCTGCCAGGGCAGTATGTGGAGGGCCAGGGAGGAAGGGGGCTTTGCTAGGGGCCCCCAATATTGCTTTTTGACAGCCTTTCCATGTCGGAAAGGTCAACATGGTATGGCTGTCAGAAACCGACATCATAATCCTGACTGCGGAAACGCCGTCCTTAAGACATAATGCTGCCTTTCCAACTGACTGACGGGCTCCTTGAGCCTGTCGGAACCGTGTCGGATTCCCCCGCAGGTTTCAACTCTGACCGCCGTCATCCTAATATGGCGGTCGGACTTTAAACCTACCATGTCGGGCGGAAAGCCTCCGACCAGCGGTCGGAGGCTTTCCGCCCGACATCATAGCAGGGCCCTCTGTGTCTTGCTCTTCCATATGAAAAAGAGTTACCATGGCTGTAGACATGATGATTAAAAGTGGAATCTAGGGGGCGTGACCAAGATGGGGGCCGAGTAGGACGTGTCTACTTGCCGCTCCGTCCTGCCATCCTGGCCCTGCTTACATAGCCTCGACCAGAGTGACCCGGCTCGCACCTTCGGATCCCCCTGGGGTCCAGACATCGCCCCGGCACCGTTGACCGCTGTCGGATGCGGCAGGGGCTCGGGACAGCCGACTCCGGAGCCTGACAGCGCTACCGCGATCGAGGCTGCGATCTGCCTAGCGCGGCGGGCGGAGCTCGCCCCCGAGTGTTAGTGGCAAGGAGGGTGTGGCGCAGCCTGTGTCTGACGACGACGAGTGAGGAGGAGCGGCATACCTGCTGACGTGAGGCGGCACAGTGTCTTGCCCGACTGAGCGGTGAAATGGCGGCGGCGGTCCCTACCGGTGCAGCCTGGCGGTAAGCTGCCATTCAAGTGCCCCGATCTCCATTGTGGCTGCCTGCGTCATCCCTGACTCCAGTTTTGAATTCCTCCACTGGGGGACGGCTGAGCCTTAAACAGCTGTGGCTAGAGGCGACGGGGGCCGGAGCCGGGACCCTCGCAGAGTGAGGCCTGGGGGTCTGGGTTGACTCTGGCCCAGAAGTGAGTGAGGCCGGGCTGGTTCCCAGAGGGCGACTGGAGGAAGTTGCACAGCGCCGCACTGTCCTGGAGAGAACAGACCGGGAAGCCCTGCACATGCAGCTGCCACGCGGTGAGTGAGTGCCTGGGAGAGACAGTGACGTGTGGATCGAGCACCCTCTCCCACCGCAGCCCCGAGGTCCTCACCCGCTACAGACCCAGGAGGTAGGCCGGATCCGGTGGGCACACCCGGGGCTTGGTAATTACTGACCTTGATACTCCTCCATCATCCCTGGGATACCAACGAAGAGGTGGGCCTTCCCTACCCACCGGACATTGGCAACGAGCACTGGGTGGGGGTACCTTCTACTGCGCGATACACCGCGCACGAAGCACCCCCCAGGGAGTGCACCCTGAGACTTGCGCTTCACATCCCCACGCAACGTGGCCCAGGTACTGGTGGAGCCCTCTTGCAGGCCGGGCTTCGAGGCCTACTCCGCCGAAATAGCCGACACGCGATACTCCTGCACGTGACCCCTTAGCCACAGGCGGGGAGTGGAGGCTCCTACAAATGGCCGCTGCCAGAGCTCGCATGGACCGGTCTTTTAGGGACTTGTTACTTAAGGCAGGTGCTGGTGGAACCGAGGCGCTGCCGCACTCTGGAGAGGCTGCTGAGCGGAGGGGACCGGAGGATCTCGAGGGGCCCGTCATCCGTAGTGTCCTGGAATCCCTCTTCGCGGACCTCACAAGAGAGTTCCACACCATGAAGAAAGACCTCACTGCTGAAATCCGCGAGATGCGCAAAGACAGATTCCGTGGGGGAGCGTGTGGACGACCTGGAGAACCAGACGGCGACCAGAGATGAAGAGGTGTCCCAGCTCCAACAGGAGGTGCTCCGGCTACGAGATCAGCATCTAGATCTTCAATCCCATGCGGAGGATCTGGAGAACCGCTCTCGCCGCAATAATATAAGGATCTGGGCGGTTCCTAAGGGGGCAGAGGAGCAGGACATCGAGGCCTTCATCATAGACTTATTCCGTCACATTCTGGGAGGTCCCCCAGACCAGGAGATCCGACTAGACCGAACTCACCGAGTAGGCCTTAAGAGATCGCCAACGGCCCCTCCACCAGATATCTTGACATGTGTTCACGATTTTCAACTCAAAGAGCGCATTCTACGCAAGACACGGTCCAATCACCCCATTGAATTCCGCTCCTGCAGGCCTCTTCTTTTCCAGGACTTGGCGGCTTCCACACTGCAGAAACGACGCGACTTCCGCCCCATTACTACATTTCTCCGCTCCAAAGATATCTCTTACTCCTGGGGACATCCATTTCGTCTAATTTTCAAATGGGAGGGCAGACTCCGCCAGTTACGCTCTCTGGAGGAAGCGACCTCTTTCCTTCGGCTCCAGGAGGCCGACCACGCCGGATCGGAGAAACCTACTGCCTCTAACCGCCGAGCTGACAACAACCGCTGGCAGAGAGTCGGAACCTCGCCACTGGGCTCACGCCCGGATCCAGACAAGAAACGCCAAAGAATGCTCGGCGGTTCTTCAGTCCCTGTCAGAAGACTCCAACACCGCGGACTGATCCATAACTCAGGTGGTGCCGATTTTTTTGCTTTTCTGTTGGGTTAAATCGGCTGTTATGGCCGGGTCCGGGGCGGGGGGCGGCGGGGGCTCCTGCTATCCATCCCACATCTCACCACAGGCAGACCGCCTGGGACTTTAGTGGACTATTCATATAAATGTTTCTTCTTTTATGTTCTTTGTTTGGGGCTTTTTCTTTCGGGTTTCCTCCTCCTCCTCCGATGTTTATTGCGGGTTGTACTATGCTATCCCACCATGCCTCCAACCCCTGCAGGGGCAGTGCGGTTAAGTATAGTGAGTCTGAGTCCATACCCCTATGTCTCCTGAAGTTCATATTGTGTCCCTGAACGTGAAGGGACTGAATAATCCCACTACACGCCGAGCCCTCCTGACCTACCTTGAGCGTTCCGAAGCCCATATTTGCCTACTCCAGGAGACGCATTTGCTCCCTGCTGATACCCACCGGCTGAGGTCAAGGGCGTTCCCTCACCAGATGTTCTCCTTCGCCACTTCCAAAACTGCTGGGGTTGCTATCTTGGTATCTTCTAGGTTTTTGGGACATGTTGGTAGCAAACAAGTTGAAATTAAAGGGAGGTTCTTAGCTTACACCTTCACCTTAGATGCACGCACATTCTCGATAGCCTCGGTATATGTTCCCAATAGTGGGCAAGAGGGTTTTATTAAAACAGTAATTCAGGAGCTCACAGGTCTGCCAGACAACACGATTTTTCTGGGGGGTACTTTAATATGGTATTAGATGGAGACATGGACCGCTCGGGCAAAGATGGGGCCAGACCGGGACCCTGTCTAACACAGGGAAACGTTTACTAGCGGAGGCTGGACTTACCGATATTTGGAGGCTTCGACATCCCAGCACCAGAGCATACACATTTTACTCACAACCCCAGAAAACATACGACAGAATTGATTATGTCTTTACCTCCGAACCCCCTGACGCAACAGGTGCGAGATGTGGAGATTCTCCCCTGTCCCTTGTCTGACCACTCCGCGCTGTGGCTCTCTCTGACCTTGCCCCCGCGGCATCCTACCCGCCGCTTCTGGCGCCTTCGTGAGACTATGCTTCAGCGTCCCTCAGTAGTGCAACAGATTCAGAAGAGCATAGTCGACTATTTAGCCACAAACGACATACCAGACATATACTTGACGACTTTATGGGAGGCCATGAAGGCGGTGATTCGAGGGGTCTTCATAGGCATAGCGTCAGCCGACAACAGAGATAGACAGGAGAAACGGGACCGCTTGATAAGCGAGGTCACTGAGCTGGAGCGCATCCACCAGCGGACTGGTGCTCCAAGAGTCTGGAAGCTTTTAAAGACGGCCCGGGCACAGCTAGCGGGGTTGGATGTCGACCGAGCTGAATATGCGGCTCTTCGCATCAAACATGCCTTTTATGTAGGAGGAGATCGCTGTGGGCGTCTTCTCGCAAACCGTCTTCGAGCGCAAAGACAGGCTCACAGAGTCGCTGAGGTACGGGACCCCCGGGGGGGAGTGTGGCGAGGACACGGAGATTGTGGAGCCTTTTAGGCACTTCTATAAAACGCTATACTCGGCCCAAGCCCTGCCTGAGACTGAACCGACTCGATACCTCCGTGAAGTAGCTACAGCCAGACTGCTTCCGACCCAGGCAGCTGACCAGAGGCCCCCATTCGACTGGAGGAGGTCATCTCGGCGATTGCTCGGCTGAAACTTAACAAATCGCCCGGCCCCGACGGGTTCACCTCCGGTTTTTATAAAAAGTTCTGTGGGACGTTGGCCCCGCTTTTAGTGCTCGTTTTAAACTCAGTCGGGTCGTCACCAGCCTCTTCCTTTCCGCCCTCCATGTTGGAGGCTTTAATAACAGTAATTCCTAAGCCAGGTAAAGATAAACGCCTCTGCAGCTGTTACCGCCCCATATCCCTACTCAACGTGGACCTAAAGATCTTTACCGGAATTTTAGAGGCCAGACTTTCTCGCCATCTTCCTGGTCTGATAGACCCGGAACAATCAGGCTTTGTTCCTGGGCGACAGTGCTCCGATAATACCAAACGGCTTTTCCACTTGATGAACCGTTCGGAGCGCTTCCCGGCGGAACGCATGATCCTCTCGGTCGACGCCGAAAAGGCGTTTGACAGGGTCCACTGGCCATATCTCCGAGCGACGTTGGCCCATTTTGGCCTACCAGATCGCTTTATCGCTTGGATCTTCCAGAGCTATGCGAACCCAACAGCGACGGTGCGGGTGAATGGTGTGGCGTCAGCGGCCTTCTCTATTCTCAGGGGAACCAGGCAAGGGTGCCCGCTGTCGCCACTCCTCTTCGCTCTCTATATGGAGCCGCTAGCTCAAAGAGTCCGAGACGATCCAACCATTAAGGGAGCACGCTTCGGGAGCTCGGAGCACAAACTCTGTCTGTATGCTGATGACGTGGTGGCGACCTTAGAGCATCCTCGGGAATCTTTGCCGGCATTTTTAGATGAACTGGCCCGGTTTGCGCTCGCCTCGGGCTTTCAGATCAATGTGCATAAGTCGCAAGCTCTTAATTTATCATTAGAGCCCGAGACGCTGGAACTTCTACAGCGCACCTTTCAGATTCAATGGGTCCATGATTCTATTACTTATCTAGGCCTTTGGGTGGCTTCCACTATCTCTGCCACTAGACAGTCGAATTACACAGCACTTTTGAGACAAGTTCGGGATTCCCTCCGCAAGTGGAGACCCCATTCCCTTTCGTGGTTGGGCCGGATCGCGGCGGTGAAAATGGTGTTACTGCCCCAGATTCTCTACCTATTCCATACTCTTCCACTGATGCCCCCGTCTGGAGTTATACGGGCCCTGCAGAGGGACATAGAGCGCTTTATCTGGCGGCACCAGAGGGCTCGGTTGCGTCGCGATCTTACATATAGGGACTCGGTGGATGGGGGACTAGGCGTTCCCGACCTCTTGGCGTACTGGCGGGCAGCTCGGATGAGAACGCTGGTGGAGTGGTCACGCCCTGAATCTGAGAAACACTGGTTATTTATGGATAGGTCCCTGGCTGCCCAGCCATTTTGGGGAGTCCCTTTTCTTTCACGCAAGGGACGCCCTCGCAACCTGTACCTCTAGGAGGTAACCCGGCCCACATTGCTGGCTTGGGATAGGACTGCTATCACCAGGGGGCTCACGACATTCCCATCTCCTATTACGCCCATTGTACAAAATCCAGACTTTTCACCCGTCCTAGACTATAGGGAATTTCACCACTGGACGATGGAAGCCTGCCGCTCCATAGGACATTTCTTTGACCTTTCCGGACCGCGCCCTTTCGCTGAGTTCCGTACAGATCACGGACTTCCCGAAACGGAGCGTTACCGGTACCTACAGATCAGACATTGGGTGCTCCACAGGGAGACGAGGGAGGGCGCAGAGAGACTGCTCACACCATTTGAGAAATGGTTAATCACACGGCACAGCGATGCACGATTGACATCAGATCTGTATAAATTCACTCGAAACACCTCCGACACTGGGAAATCCCCTGGTTAGCTACGCTGGGAGGGGGGAGTTGCGCAGGGAACTCACACCGAAGGAATGGAGGGATATTTATTACCGGGCCCGCCGCACGGCCCGCAATGTCGCATCTATCGAAACGGCCACTAAGTCGGCCACCTATTGGTACTTAACTCTGGTGAGGCTTCACAGGGGTAACCCTTCACATAGCCCGCTGTGCTGGCGAGCCTGCGGCTCACCAGGCACCCTTACCCACTTACTTTGGGACTGCCCCGTCCTGGGGACATATTTGCAACAAATCCTGGATGAGGTCGACTCCCACTTTGATACTCAGATCCCGAGATTCCCGGTGTACATTCTCCTGGGCCTCCCCAACGCCATCACCTTCCCGCTTACGTCTAGGAGAGGCAAACAGATAGCGCTAACCTTAGGTGCGGCAGTCCAAAATGTCCTGGCGCACTGGGGTACCACAACAGTCCCTACGCGCCTAGGCTGGCTTCATAAATTATGGTCCATTCTAGGGATGGAGAAGATTTCTCTTTCTTTAACCAACCCCGGGGCTTCCTTTTACGACCTGTGGGCACCCTTCCTCGCGCTATTGACATCCGAATTTACGGAGCTCACCTGTCCCAAATATCTTAGATTGTTAAGATTGGCGGATCCTCTCTCAACGCTTGCCTCCGCTACACCCGTCACTCAGTAAACTATGGGGGATTGGTCATTAGTCCGGCGTACTTTCCTTTATTTTATCGGGTTGGCTTTCCTTTGAGGAGGAGGAAGAGGGGGGGGGGACTGTTTTCCTTTTCGTTATTTGTTCATGCCTGAAATACATGACAGCGATAAGCCGGGTTGTAACCGGATGATTGTTGAGCACATTGGCTCGTTCGTTCTCTTCTTGTGTAAAATCAATAAAAGAAATTTAAACCAAAAGTGGAATCTAGTGTGAAATCAGGCACACCAATTAGAAATTTGTTGCAAAAAGATATTAAAATCAGTTTAATGTAAGTCGGAATAATTAGGTACTGAGGCACAGAATGTGTAAACAAAAAAAAGCAGAGAGGGTCCATTTTTCCTGTGAGTACCTTTATTGTGCATCTGCCGCAACCACTCCGGAGGACGCTCCTTCTCCCACCTTGCTGCCGGAGCCTGGAACACCCTCAACCTCCGCAAATCACCCTAAATGAACCACTTCAGGAAGGGACTCAAGACCTGGCTTTTCAACCAGACGTGGGTCCCTTGCTCTCCATGCCACTGGAGTCAAGCTATCCTGGCTGATGAGGGGTGAAACCACGAAACCGGTCCTAGGATGCTTGTTTCCAGCCCAGGGAGGACCTGGCCTGGCAGTTCAGGCTGGACTGTTCCCATTGGGCGCAGGGTCAAGACTGATTTGCATATGGCTGGGTTCAAACTGGAATGGCATAGGGAGCAAAAAAACGATGGATTTAGGCCCAGATCTCTGTACTGGGGTGAATGTATGACATTGTTCTGCATTCTATCCATCAATTGTTGTTTTTGCAACTAAAACCTGCAGCACAGTACCTGGATACACCCCGGGGTGCTTAGCCGTGCTATACAAATACTACTTGATTGACTGAAAAAATAAATATGCTGCCACAAACATCTCCTTTCTGCCCATGTTATTTGCTTTAGAAAAAAGATAAAAAGAATCAAACACCAGTTTTTATTTTTGTTGCATAAAGCTGCATCTGTAATTATGCTCCATGACCTCCATGCTTCTTGGCAGCTGGTTCTGGCATGAGGCATTATGATGTCAGAACTCAACTGTAGCAACTAATTACAGCTGAGCAGCTACATCATATCATTATTACATGTGACTAGAGATAGCACAAGTCACATACAATAAGGAAATTATAGATAGGCTTTTATACATGGATTATGTATGGGATAAAGAACCCCCTGCCGTACAATATAAGAATATTGCAAGTCACAGAGGAGCTCCATAACCATACACAGAAACCAGGCTGAAGGCCAAGTTCCTTTATAAGGTTATGGAGATGACTTGCAATACCCATATCATGTACGCCGGGGGTACTGTATCCCAAATAATACATGGTCACACCACCACCCTTCCCACAAGCCACTTAAAATCTTGGTGCATAGCTCTTTCATATGAAAGAGCGAGTGTGTTTGCAAACATGAAGAATAAAAATAAAGCCTACAGTGCAAAATTAAACACATCAAAACCCTGTTAGATATTTGTTGCAAATAGATATTAGAAACAGTTCAATACAAGTCAGTTTTTTTGTTTCTTTTTAATAAAAGCTGCAGTAGTTCCGAATGTGTAGAAACATGCAGAAAGATTCTAGCTTTTCTCTAACTATCTACTTTTTTTTGTTTGATCTGTTTATTAAATTTCACATTGAACAATACAGTTAACAAAATAAATATTGCCATATATAGTCCCAGTAGATAGTCCACAAGATAGAATGTCCAACATAACATTGCCATGGCAGGACAACCCATCCACCATCAGTTCAAACTTGGTAACAGTAGATATCCTACCCCATGTTTCACGTACAAATAAACTCTTACTACATGACAGCTTATCTTGGTTGCAATGCAGTATGATCATATTACACATGCATAAATTGGTCGCTTGTACACGTTTCGTATGGCTTCACTCCACCATGTCAGGTCAGTTAGCCAACCAATCAAACTATCTTTTACATATCAAAAAACCCTAAGAACATAACCAAAAGAAGAGGGGCAAGGAAGGAAAGCAGGATCCCCACATGAGTGAGTAAGACCAGGGGGACGTTATCATGAATCGGTGCAGAATTTACTGTTCAAACAATCATGCATTGGCATAGTGTAAACACATATCAATAAACGACATTCTGAGGTATAGGAGGCACTCCATAGTGTTCAGTGCACGAGGCAAGTCATATTGCAATACAGATGAAAATCAATGCGAGATAGCGGTAGGGGTGTCAGATGGGTCTGCCGGATTTAACAACCCCTGCAGTGCGCACACCATTGCATTCCATGCCTCGGAAATAGGAAACTTACGAAGACCTAAAGTATCTTCCCTGAGTAACGATACCGCCGCAGCTTTGACGCAATTCAACATAGAGTGAAACCACGCATTCAGAGGCGGGGGTTCCTTCGCCTTCCACCAGCGAGTAATAAGCCGCTTGGCTACAACTAGGCCTAGATCCAGAAACCTAGAAGAGGCTTTATGTTTTTTGCTTCTTGAAAAAATCCCTGTTATGCATACCCCCCATGTCCGCGGTAACTCCCTATCTGTACTGGTAACCAACGCACGGATCACCCCATCCCAGTATATTTACAATGCAGGGCAATACCAGAGCATATGTAACAAATCCACATTTACTAATGCCCAACGAGGACAGCACGCATCCAATCTATTAAAATACTTATTAATCTTGTCTGGGGATAGGTATGCCCTGTGGACTACATAAAATTGAATAAGTCTGAAGCGAGCGTTTCTAGGGATCAGTCTAGGGTTTTCCAAAGCCGTGGACCAGTCCCTGTCTGAGTATGGTCTCTCCCGGTCCGTTTCCCATTTGGTACGGAGCGGCGTTAAGTCCACCATGGTGTGTTCACGAATCGACTCAGCGAACCATTTCACAAGATGCCGCCCTGTGCCCATCACGTGCACATATTGTATTAAGAGGTGTGTTGGGGGTTCCTGCGAGATGTCACCCCACCAGCGGCGCATCATGGCCGTCCAGGCGGCATGTGTCAAGAACTGGCCCGGAGGGACTCCTTCCCCTTCCGTTAATGAGAGGAACGGCCGTAAAGCTCCCTCCCCATACAGATCTCCCAATGTAGATATACCAGCCCCCAGCAAATCAGGGAGGTCTGTTGGCCGAACTCGTCCCCTCGCCGTTGGCATACCTTGTAAGGGCAGAACGGATGCGTACGGTGTAACGTGCTTGGTGAGACGCAGTGCCCTGCGAAAGCATTTCTGCGCAATCCAGACCAACAGTGGCAGCGGCTCATAGGATCTGTTCGCGGGGTGAAAAAGGAAGAGGATCCTATCCTGGGAATACGGGGGCTCTCTTTCAGCCGAGTCAGTCAAGTGGAGCTCCTCCACCCATTTCGCCACCCACTGTATCTGGGACGCCAAAAAATAATCCTCTAAATTAGGTAAGGCCAGCCCACCCTGTGCCCTTGGTAAGTACAACTTCCTTAATGCTACCCTGCACCGCGTATTATTCCAGATAAAAGCCCTGATGATCCCTTCAAGGGAACGAAAGAAAGAAACAGGTAAGTAAAGCGGGAGGTTGGCGAAATAATAGAGAAGACGAGGCAGCATTATCATCTTAATCAATTCTACCCTGCCTATAACTGACAGGTTAAGCGTCTTCCAAAATTCGATTTGAGATTTGAGCGCTGCAACTGCCCTAGAGATGTTGCCATCCAGAAGATCCCGGTCATCATGGTAGATGCGTATACCTAAGTATCGAAATGCCACCGGTTGCCAGTGGACCACCGTCCCGTCCACTTCTAACAGCGGATCTTCCATTCCGGGGGTGAAGGGAAAAAGGCAAGATTTACCCTAGTGCACACCCAACCCGGATATTAGAGCAAATGACTGCAGTGTGTCCGGTATCACCCGTGGGACTGCCCGAAGATCTTTGACATAGAGCAGGATATCATCCGCATAAAGCGAGACTGCGTGCAGGCCGTCCCCGAGGTGTATCCCCCACTCCGGCGCCGAATTTCGCAATGCCATCACCAGCAGTTCAATTGCCAGGGCAAAAATTAATGGGGAGAGGGGGCACCCCTGTCGGGTACCCCTTTCTATTAATATAGATTCGGAGAATAGAGTCCCCAGACGCACCCGAACAGTAGGAGCACCATATAGCAACCCAATGAGGCTTAATATGTATGGCCCGAATCCAAAGCGAGGGAGCACGGCTTTTCTCTAACTATCTAATGAGTGCAAAACATAAACACATTCTCTCTGCTTGACATTGTAATCTAAAAAATAGAGCTGGAGAAAGAAAAACCACGTTCCATTTTTGTTGCTTTAAACTGCTGCTTCAATTATGCTCTGTTACCTGACCTGCCTTTTACCTCAGCTGCTGGCTCTGGCTCCAGTTAACATTCTGAGTTGGATCGGTAACTCATAAAAAAAAAAAAACACATGAAAGCAAAACTAAGTACATGTAAGCAACACAGGAAGCGGTAGCAACTCAGGGCTTGGGTGGGGTAGGAGCAACATGGAGGGGGCGGGGGAGGGAGGAGAAGCAATGGATGAGAGAACAATGTGAAGCGTGTAGGGGAGCACACAGGTGAGCACGCCACATGAGGAGAGCAGTGCTGGGGAGGAGAAGCAATGGGCGAGAGATTTGGGCATTGGTGGGGGCAAGCAATACAGAGGATGGGGTTGGGGAGGAGCAGCAACGGGCGAGAGAGCAACATTGAGCAGGCGGGGAGAAACACATGCGTGAGAAAGCAACAGGGGAGGATCACAAGGACTAGTGCAACATGGATGTGGGTGCGGCGACGCACAGGAATGACACATACCAAAACACACAGTGCTGCGGGAGAGAAGTACATGAGGGAGACAGCTGAAAAACATGCACTCTCATTGACTGTTTAACTGAAAAGAAACACGTAAAGCTTGAAAAGTAGGCAATGGAAGCAAAGAAAAGAGACAATCAAAAGTGTTGTAAAGAGGCAATGCTCTATGGAAAGGGCAAACACAAGATGGACAAGCTGTGACACAAATTAAAAACAAGCAGATGAGGGTAACAGGACAGCCAACCAATGGTAACCAAGCCCTTGTATGTTCTCAGTAAGCCCAAAATATGTCTCTCAGCAGACAGTACATGCACTGTCCAGTAAGCAAGACCTAACAAGCCCTGAAGGGCAGAATAAATACATTGATATGGTTCCTGCGGAGGGCTTTCTGGTTTGTGAGTATTTGTTGAGATAGTGTTCGATAATTATTTGGATATTTTGTAGGATCTTTAACTCCTTGGTCATAATCTAAATTTAATTTATCAGTCCACCGCAAACTTCATGGGAACAAACTTCAAACCATACGCAGCACAACATGAGAACCTGCACTTTCAGTGACAGAACCTTCTTTTTCACAGCTATGACAAAACATAAACCTACTACCCTTTTTAAAGCGTTTTGATCTACTTTATTACAGATTTTGTGACTAGATGTGAGGCTCTTAACTTTCAGCAGTAAAGTTATCCTGTAGTGCCAGATCGCTTCAGCAAACACAGAGCTTTATGAAGAGTAACATAACGTTGACATTTTGTGTAAAAGAGGCAAAACCTAACACCACTACCTCTCAGACCCTGCCAAGCCAATGGCACATTTTGAAATGATCAGGTAGAAAAGGGCAATGTTTACCATCAAGTGGAAGAGAGTTCAAAATATTTGGGGCTGGACAGAAAAGGATTGTCAATCTTTGATGCTTTGGTTACATACGGAAGTCGGAGTATGTTTGAAACAATCATATTTGATATAAAAGTATGAATATTTTCTATTTAATTCTTACATAGACTAAAAAGGAGATGTTGCACATGCTGCAAATTTGATGTACTGTAAATGCAGTATACTGTTGACAGAATCAGTTTACATTGCATTCTCCATGCAGCCAAAGTTTTGGGAGGCTGGCCTCTGCTAAGCCTGGATGTAAATTACAAAGCTCGCTGACTCTCACAAATGGACTTTCTTCATCAAAGGCAAAAGTCAAAAGAGTATGGCTCACCATATAAGGGAAACTGTAGGCCATTGAACTGCTTAAAAGCTGGATGCTATCATAATAAAATTCATGACTCTGTATCATACCCGATGCTCGATATGTGGAGTTTCACTCTGAGACAATTTATGAAATGCAATTACCATTGCTGCAATGCACCCATAAGAACATTGCAAGACCTCTAATCAACAATAAGCCAATCTATTTAAACCAGTGGTCCTTTAGAGGCATCTGCAATTTCCAAGACATGCTAAGACTGGTCACATGAAAACCTTTCAGTAACTTCAGAGCAAATACTAGATAGATCCATCTTAACACGGTTGTTAGATCCACCCAGTGTACTGCCTCAAAAGCCGCCTTGGGCCTGCACCCTATGCATTACTGAGCTCTCTTTCCTCTCTTGGGGTCAAGACAGAGGTCTGATCTCCACATTTTTATTGGCATTTTGATTACTGAGCTGTACTCCAGAATAAACAGACAAGGCCTAAGTACCAACTGGCAGACATGACTTTCAGTAATCAATGAGGAAGACAAATAGCTTGAGTTATTGCTATTTCATGGCTAAGGCTTGTGGGAATAGAAGCCATAATCCAGCTTCTTTGAGATATTCCACAATTGCTACATGTTGCCAACTCAACTACATTCAGCAGGAATAAACCTTGATTCACTGTGCTGGAGATGTCACCAGTAAGACTGTAATATAATGTATATGCTTTGGGTCTGCCCTCGGTTACAACACTAATTGGCTGAGGTCTGGAACAGCATGAAAGAAAGTGGTGACTGTGATTTTAAAATATCAATCACCCATGTTCTACTGTAATTTCTCATTCCTTCTCTCTTTCCTTCTTTTTCTTTCCTTCTCTTTTTTTCTTTCTTTATTTCTTTCTTTCTTTCTCTCTCAGAACAATTAGCTTTTTTAGGTCTGTCTTAGCCAAGACTTTTTGATTTTACTGAAATTATGTATATAACATTGTTACTTATAGAGTCTTCAGATTGACTTCATCCTTTACTCTGTAGTTGGTGTCATTACATTTTTTCTTGCTCCCACCCCAGCATTCATTAAGGGGCAATTTGTCAGCCCACTTCAGCCATTGGGTAATTTCACTGTGAGTTATGGCCTGCGCCCTTTCACAAGAAACACATCCACATACCAAGCAATTCCCTTCAGTGTCAGGGAGTACAATGGTGAGGTTAGGTTTTAAGAGACCAAAAACACTTTTTTGCCAGTAGCAAATGATTTGTTTTTTTAGATTGATGAGGGCCGGCATATTTCCAAACAATAAAGTTTTGCAAAAACCATGGCAAAACAAAGCAAGAATTGCTCGAAGTCTGGAGTCAAGCTAGACCTATTGGCTTTACCAAAGCCTGTTCCATGTGTTATTGGGTTGTATGACACAATATCCACCACACAATATCGAACAACAGTAATATGGCAAAAAACATATTATTCACTTAAATATTGTCACCCTATACTTCAACTGTAAATACATAAATATATCCGACAAAAATTTCAACTTAGTAAGTATTTAAATGACGTTATATTTAATACAGAAAATATTGAAATACTAAGGGGCCAATTACAATGTGGCTGTAAAAGGCTCCAACCGTGGGTCGGAGCCTTTACAGCCGCATCGTAATGGGCCGGTTGGATTCCTTTCTGACCACCTCATTAGGAAGTAGGCGGTCGGTAAGGAATCCGATCGGTCATTCCGGCTGGCTTCCGACGGGCTCAGAGAGGCCGTTGGCCAGTCAGAATGGCGCAAGTAATCTTAAGGATGGGTCATTCCGCCCTTGAGATTAAAATGATGGTTTCCGTCATGGTTTCCATTCCGGTCTGTCCGACAAGGAAACCATGCCGGAAAGCATCTTTGAGGGCCCCCAGCAGGGCCCCCTTTGGTGCACAGCCTCTGGTTGGAGGCCAAAGGGGCACCTATGGTGTCCACCTGTTGATCCCTGCACCTTGTGGCAGGCACCTTGAGGTGCCGGCAATGGGCTGCAGGGATGAACCGCACCACCCATTTTACTATGGGAGCATGCATTCCGCCCGTTTACGGCCAGAATGCATGCTCCCATAGTAAAATATAGGAATGCAACGAATAGTGTTCGGTCGCATCCTAATGGGGCGGTCGGGACCGCCGACCAGGTGTCGGTCGGTCCTATGACCGAGACGGTGTCGGGCGGAGTTATTCCGCCCTGCATCGTAATGAGCCCCTAAATATTGTCATGCCATTAAATGAACACAAAAAACAAAAACATTGAAACAACAATATCGACTACAACAATATTGTGTAAAATAATTAAAAATATTCATATAAATAAATAGAAATTATTAAATAATTTAAAAAATCTGGAAATTAACAAAACACACTTTAAATTAAAGAAAATAATTTACTTATATAAACACAAAATAAACTATTAGAAATTAATTTTATAGTCATATCTATTCACAATAAAGGTTTAAAAATAAATACCATAGTAAACCAATTAAACAAACTAAAGAAAATAACCTGAAACCAATTCATAAAATATTTACTATTAAAACATTAATTATACAAACTAAAAAAAACATACTTTATACATATATGTATACATAACTCTTAAACATAAAACTAACTAGCAACCACCAAATACGGAATAAATGATAAAACAAAATTCAAACACACCTAAAATAGCCAATAAACTCTAATGTAAAACAAAATAACCAATACAAAACCTTTTTCTTATTAGATTAAGAGTATAAAAAGTGTATAAAAACACCTTTATTTTGCAGCCAAGAATGGCAAACCTTGATGAAAGCAACACTCTGCCGGATTCCAGAGAGAGAAACAGAGGTCTTAACCTTCAAAAAAGCTACAATCCATTCTGAATGTAAATAATATACAAGAACTAACTTAAAAGTAAGTCAAATCAAATCAAATTTACTGTTCACTATTTAAATAAAAAATAGCCCCTTAAATATGTCTTTCTCTCTATGACTTCAAACAGGTAGTTAACATTGCAAGATCAAAAACAAATAGGACGTCCTTTTATATTTCATATAGGTACCCCAATATAGGTCTAGCTATCATCATAACCCTTCACCTACATTCTCTCCTATACTACATACATAACGGATTTGGAGGGCTGACCTTTTACCCAGTTACAATACTACACATAAGTACGTAAGGTTTTTTCCTGGACACTGGCCTCATAAAATATGCATGAGGATTCTTCGTTTCTTGGAATCACAGCAGGACCATCATCTCCTTCATAATAACTGTGTATAAAGTTCATTCCCGACGTCATCCTAAGTCCGACACTGGCACAGCAAGGTAGAACCCCTGGGGATACCTTAGGGTATATAAACACCACATCTTGCTGAGCTAGGGAGAGGAGCTCACGGCTTCCATGCCGACACACTGACGCGAGACGCTGAGGTTCCTGCATGCAGATACTCCAGCTCGCAGTGGTCTGACATCCCTCACGGGGTGTTCAGCTCGAGACCAGAACGAGGTCCCGCAGGCTAACATCAGGTAATGGGGTTGGCTTTATCCTAGAGGGATTCTTGGCTTTACACCTACTCACATGCTAGGTACACTTAGGTACATCTAGTTAGGGTGCATCGTAGGAGTACGCATTTTATTGCCATGTATTTTATATGCTCGCCTATATTTATGATTTTAGCAAAATGGTAGAAACCTACCATCTGTTTACTTTCTTAATGCTGCTACTCATTTATATATGCTACTGTCTACTGGTGATTTCAGTGCACTTATTTTACGCTAGAATAATGACTGTTCAATAAATACTTATTGAAAACGTCCCAACAGTTTATTCTGTGTATCTCTCTGAGAACAAGTGAGCACGAGTGACTGAGCGAAAAGTAAGTTACTGTGTCCACGGTCCTGAGTTATCAGGGTTGTCATGTTCGATAGTTGCCAAGAACTATTCTCTCCTTGGTAAGAGGAGGTAATAGTGGCATTGCGAGCTAGCTGGTACACAGACCAACATACCCGCCGGTGGGGGTGTCTGGAATCAGTCTGGACACCAGTCCCGCAGTGTATGTTGTCTAAACGCCCAGATCCTATATAGGTCTTATAGGAACTACACGACATGGCGCCGCCAACGTTGGTATTGGCACTTATTTAACAGTCAAATCTGAGTAGTTCAGTCGTGCTATTCTCAGAGACCCCTACTCACATTTTCCCAGAGACGTCTGGAGTGGGAGGGGACAAATCCGCCGCAGCTGAGTAGGAAAATTCCTATGTATTGGCTGTTGGTTTAATCAAGCTTGAAGGATACAGTGTTCCTAATTGTGCATAACACCTTATCTCAGTTCCCTTGAAACGCTCTCCTTTCTAAAAATAATGACTGAACAGAGAGACGTAGATGAAGGAAATGCACTAAACTTCTCAGCCGAAGAAGACGATGCAGATGCAATATACATTGCAGATAATGTTAGAAATGCCGTCACCCTAAAACTAGTAGCATATGGTGTTACAATTAGGGGTGGGCAAGTGACTTTCGTGATTGAGGCACACGAATCGTATAGAACAGAGGTATTCTATTCATGGATTAAATTCCCGCAGGCAAATGCACAAACCAAAACAGTTCACTACTATGTAGAAGATGATATACCAAATGAGTATAGTCCATATGAGGACATTGAAATTCCACTCACTTACGAAGAACACCTCTACTGGTTTAAAGGCGCCCTCCCCATACAATAAATAGAGTAAGACTCGGTCCGCTCGGAAGAGACGGAGCAACATGGCCAGTTTTAGCGGCATACACAACACATCCTGACATTGACACAATGCCAGGAGGAGACTTACTTGTACAGCATAAAGAATTAATAAGACTTTACAGAAATATGACACAGTTTGTGTTGAGAACAATCACACTTCAGCCCGCACCGGCTACACAACCAGGACCAGTCCAAACTCCTACAACAAAAATTACACCACAGACACTGCACGCAGTGATGGGTAAAATGGCCACTAAACGTGAACAAATGCCCTTCTGCATAGCACAAAAAATTACACAGCTGGAGGCGGTGTTTCCACACACTGGTCCTAAGGAAAAGCATGGAATACTTACTATTTGCTTGCCAATGGGGATAGCTCCCTCTATAGAGGATTGTACCTCTGGGGGCACAGTCTTCGCTGCAATATATACCAGGACTCATGGTATCCCTTCTTTAGCGGTAATACCAGATGTATTAAGACAAATACAGAACGAGTATCGAGCAGAGCCTGCTCTAAACTTGGGGATGAAGTTCTTAAATAACTTTGCCCAGGTATCTGCGATAATATTGGCGAATATTAAAGGGGAAGCAGCATCAGTGGCAATACGCCAACGCCTGAGAGAGTTCACTCCATTACAACAGGAGACAGAACTACCTAAAATAATTGAAACTGCTTATGCAGAGTTAGGTAGAGACAGTCTGGGAGCTAGACCTGTAAAACCCCAACTAATGGGGAGTTCAGATAAAGAACAGGCAAAGCAAACACCAGTTTCTTCAAAGAAGGAATGGGACAATAATAAACAACAAAAGAACAGATCTCACTCCAGGGAAGGTCTCCTCAGCAGGAGCCCCCAGAAAGGAGATATAATCTTAGGAATAGAGATAACATTAAAAAACCTGACAGGTATCAGGATACTGATACTCGTTCCTCTCGTTCCTTTCCGGGTTCATCAAAAAACTCAGAGTGGGAAGGACGGTCAGAACAAAGACAAGAAGAGCGTACAAAGTCCAGAGACAAGCAACGCACTTCAGACTACGCTTCAAAGAAAGAAGAAAATCCTAAAGCAAAACCTCAATTTAACAAGAAGAAGGTAGCAGGTCTCAAAGTTAGACATGCCCAGAATTCTGAGGACTCAGCTACTGAACGGGGAATGGGCTCTGACGATGCTAGACAGCGCGGCAGAGGTAACAATAGCTCGCCGGAACCTGATAGAATTTCTGGTGACAGCGGAGTTGAGTGAGTATATCACAGTGGAAACACCTGATACTAGGGTGAGTGTCCCACACAAGTTACATGAAATAACACTCCAAATGGAGGGGGACAAGCTGAGACAAGTTAAGGGTCTCTTCTGGGAGAACCTGACTTCGGGCTATGACATCCTATTAGCGGAAAAAGATTGCCCGCCTACTATTGTTATGGAATGCCCAAAGGGGGAAACTGTAATTTTTCCAGCTTTCTCTGACCTAGTCCCCGCACACCTAAGACATACATATGCACAGGAGTGGGCGGTAGCCCTTGCTCCAGCGTTATACCGCAAAGATGTTGGGTGGGATGAAAAGTCTCCCCACCACGTTATTCCAATAAAACTAAACCCAACTCCACAAAGACAGTATCCCATAAAACAGGAAGCTAAAAAACAGGTCAGGGAGATCTTAGATCAACTTGAATACCAAGGTGTAATTGAACCATGCACCTCATCAATGAATAATCCTTTGTTTCCTGTAATGAAACCCGACAATTCATATTGTCTAGTTTCAGACAACAGACACTTAAACTCATGCACAAAAACATTTGCAGTTCAGAATGCACATAGTGCCGCATTAATGAATAACATTGTGGGGGAAAAATACAAAACAACATTAAATATCTCAAATGGATTTTTCTGCCAAAACATAGCACCTAAAAGTAGATATTTGACAGCCTTCTCAGCACTAGGGTCCCAGCGTCAATTTTGTTGACTCCTCCAAGGGTATAGGAATAGCCCAGGGCTATTCTCTAGGAGGGTAACAGAGTTACTACAGAATTTGGATGAAGAAGCATTATCCTATGTAGATGATATTTATCTGACGGATGATGACTTAGAGGAACACTTGACCAGGGTGAGCACCATTTTTGGGTTTCGCCTCTGAGGGCTACAAATTTAATTTTTTAAAAATCGAAATTAGCCCACCTCAATGTCCTATTTTTGGGATATGAGCTTTCAAGTGAAGGCAAAAGCCTGGCAGCCCACTTTTTAGAAAAGTGTGCACTGCTACAACCTCCAAAATCATAAAAATTTTACAGTCCATACTGGGATTTTTGAATTTTGGCAGAACATACATTTTGGATTACGCAGAGAGAGTAAAACCTTTCTACGACCTAATAAGACCTGACTTTTCAGTTAGACAATGGACACAGGAACACACAAATATACTTCGTTCCCTACAAGCTGATATGATATCATCAAAACATTTACAGACATGCGTAAACGTACGCAACCTGGTGATCCGCGTAGTCACAGGTCAATCTGGGTACACTTACTTAACCTTTAATGAAGGTGAAATAGTACCAATTGCATATTAATCGCATTTGTACACTAATGCTGAAATGCGTTTTGCTCCTACAGAAAAATTCTGACATAAGTATAGACTGCTGTAGTGAGAGAAAGAGCACTAGCTCAAGGGAAACGAATAATTGTCATGACCCCGGTACCGGCCTTAGAGGCTGCCACAAAGGCAAGTGTCCCAAATGCAAAAGCGTTACATCCAAGATGGATACAATGGGCTAATTCTCTCACTGCAACAGATGTAGAATACAGATATGACCCAAATCTAAAAACACAAGCATTCCTGCAATACGAACAAGAACATCCTCTACCAAATGAAATTATGCTTCTAGATCGGTAAGAATACATTATTTACACCGATGGATCTGCTCAACGGCCATAGGGAGTAAGCAACAATACAGTACAGCATGCGCTATTGTGAAAGGTAGGATGCAGGATGACAAGTTCCATCCAAGCTGTACAAAAACGCAGTCTCTCGGAGACTGCACGGCTCAGTTGGCAGAATTAAATGCACTACTACTGGCACTAATAAATATAGATCCCGAATTCCCCACACTAATAGTGTGTGATTCCTTTTACTGTGTCCAGTCGTACAACGAATATCTCCACTATTGGAGACAGAATGGGTACAGAGATGCAAAAGGTGGCACAATTAAACATAGAAAACTATGGGATCAGGTAGCAGAGTTGAAGAACGAACTACCAAGAGCTCACGTGATACATACACTGAGTCATCAACATGATGGCGTTCACGTTGAAGGGAATTCATTGGCTGATGAAGCCGCAAAGGGGGCAGTACACACTGCGTCCGTAACTGCAATCACCCGTTCAAAAACGAGGGTAGACGGTAGCACAATGGTAGCTGTGATTGCTTCACGCAACAACAGCAAAGCACTACCTAAAGGTTTTCCACTCAAGTACTCCTACAAGTTAGATGCAAACAACGTTCCATTTGCTCAGATTCCTGGAGTGGGGGATAGAGTAATACCAAACATGGATTGCAGGTTAGGTTTAATCTTGGCTGCACACGAGGGTCTGGGTTCTGCGCACGCAGGAGTTACGGCAATAGTTTCTTTAATGAAACAACGCTATTGGTGGCCAGGGTTAAGAAAGCAGACCAAAGACTTCGTCTTAAAGTGCGATATCTGTAAACAGATAAATGGGGCCACCGTAGCTCGCCCAGCGCAGATCCCATTATTAGACAGCATCAGACTGACCGTTCGCGTGCATTTACCTGGACCACTGCGGCCCCTTAAAATGTGATGGGGCTTACAAGTATATCATGGTTGCAGTGGATTCCTGTTCAAGATTCTTATGGGTATGGCCTCAGCGCTCGGCTGACGCCCGAACTGTTATAAAAGATTTGTGAGTCTTCATAGGGACATATGCAGTTGGCACATTACATTCTGACCGTGGCCCCGCGTTCAGCTCTAGGCCTTACAAGGAAGCCATGGGAAGTTTGGGTGTAGCATTGCGGTACTCCTCTCCGTACCATCCCGAAGGAAATTCGGTTGTGGAGAGGAAAAACCGGGACTTAAAGCAATATTTAACAGCTAGGGTATTAGGCTCGGTGGTAGTTGGGTCAATCACCTATTTGGGGCCACCGGGCCCTTAATAACCATCCAAGAAGCTTTCTGGGAGGTGCAACTCCTTACGAGGTCCTGTTTGGGACAAGAATGTGGGTACCTGATCTCGATTGTGAAGGCACAGTGGCGGATGAAAAACCGTTTGACATCAATAAACGTTTGGCTGTTTTACAGGATCTGAATGAATTCCAGAGCCTCCTTAAGTAACGTCGAGACAAAGAAAAGCGCCACTGGGAAAGTCAAATCAGCCACGGCAAGACCTGCCTGGATCCCTAAAGTTGGGGATCTGGTCAGAGTAAAGATTGTGGACAAGAAAGAATTCGGACCATCCTATCAAAAGCCTGTACCTGTCCTGGCCTTTGAAGGATCAAGAACTGTACTTCTACCGCCTCTTGCCGGAAAAGAAAAGAGATTCGTCTTAATCGATCTGATCAAACCACACTATGTGGCCGATACTAAATAGTAGGCCTCGTGGGCTCCTGAGTAGCCGACGTCCTCCTCTCGCTACAATACAGGAAGTACAAACAGAAAGACTCATAACATTTGAAGAGTCCCCTTTACAAAACAACGGAATCAATAACAATGGAATGGAACTAGTTCCCCTTGACACAAACTCTCAAAATCAAAGTGAAAGACAAATTTCAATTCAAGCAAATAAAGATGTCTACGTCAACATGCCTCAACAAGAGCAATCCACAAGTTCAACAAAACCTGCTGAGCTACCAAAGATAGATCGGACTGCATCTGGCTATTTCATCGACTTCGATACCTTTTCATTGGATCCAAGTGAACCTGAAACGACGCCAGCCCAAATTTCTCGCAAACAACGGATCAAAGGCTTTTTTAACTTTCTTAGAAAAACTTATTTAGTATCACCTTGGCTAGAACTTTGGATAATCACCGGTATTTTATTTTTTATTTTCTGGTTAGGATTAGTAATAACTTTCCACTTGCTCATCAATGGAACTTATCTTCAACAGAGCTCTGCAACGTCAAAAGTAAACTTAATTTTAAAACCTCATGTTTCTTCTCATCGTGAACAAAGAGACTTGTCCTTCGTGAACATTTCAGCAGTTCCTATACTGGATGGTATAGTGTGGGACAAAGTAAATTTTGATATATTTGGACCGACCCAGCTTTTAAAAATTCCACATTTGTTTAAAATTTCATTAAATGATATCATTACCTCCAGTACATTTTCTGATGATTGGGATTTTGAAACTGTTAATAACTTATTGTCTGATTTAGAACAATCTGCCGCGTTTTCTAGCACTGAAATGTAAGAGGACAGATCAGATTTTGACAAAATGTATTGTTACCAACATTATGGTCATCATTTTTTGCAGAAATCTAGCAAACCCAGAAATGTTTTCACATACCACCAGTGGGAACATTGCCCTACACCACCAAAAAGTAGTTCAAAAACATTTGCACAGAAATTCTCATATTTTTCAGGGTTTAACACTTATGACCCAACCTCGTACTACTATAAGGTTGCACCAATATCTGCACAGAAAAATATGTTAACAAACGCCAAACAGATTTACTCTGCTTCCTTTATAACCCAGCTGTCTGAACAGGGTTTTGACTTATGGATGGACACTGTAGACTTGAAATCAATCTGGGGTTCTAGGGACTGGCAAGTCCAGGAGACAGAAGCACTGTTTAGAGCATGCCTCATTCCACAGCAGATGATTTTTCTGAATGACACTGTGCAACAGACTTCCTGCCTTGGAATAGCCAAGAATAAGGACTTGAACACACCTCAAATTCCAACACCTTTACACACAGAGGGGAATTTTACATCAGAAAGAGGGGCCAAGTTCGATAACATATTGCAATACAATAGATCAGACCCCAATTGGAAGGGATGGTTGGTTTGGCCTACCTACACAAACAGATTCAGGGGTACCACCGAAGGGTTTAGTATCCATAGACCAGACCCACGTTATGTACAACGAGAACATCCGGGGGTAGTGACATCATACCGTGTTGGGAAGTTGTGCCTTGATTGGCTAAAGACCTCAACACTACCCCAGGTGAAGCAACACTTGTCCTTACTCTCAGAGGATGTGGACCTACAGGATTTTTTATTAGGTCCCAGGAAACCACGTCAGAAGCGCTTTTTGTATGCTGTCTATAACGAACTCTGGAAAATCTCTCAACAAGAAGCTGCAGAGAGATTAAGAGACATAGATAGAGTTAACCTAGAAAAGGCGTTAGCCGTAGTTGACAATGGTATGACTACATTAGCATCCAGGATATATTCACTGGGCAACATTGTATCTTCTGCTATCGATGTAATAGAATAGGATTTGTCCATATTGCAACACGGACAGTCGCAGTTACGTTCTATTATTCTGTTAAGCTGGACGCTGCAGTCATTGTGCGCCGGTTATGTGCCTTAGCGTTTTATCAACATTACGTCATTATTTTCTGCATACAATCTAACAGAAAAACAGATTTAAACGGCACAGAGGGGAGCAAAATATACAATGCTACGTATTGAGAAACTGGATAGGTTACCCTTTACTGTGGCTGAGTCACCGTCCACAGAATGGTTAGTCCACGGCCATATAACATTACCGGTCGCAACTTTCCAGTTTCAATATTGCCTAGAACAACAAAAGGCAGGCAGATATGAAAAGATGGGTAAGGAATTCATCAGGGAATCCTGGGATTTACCATACAGATTTCGATGCAGGAGTGGGGATCCTGAAGTGTTTCTAAGCGGAACTAACTGCGAGAACGCTTTAAGTGGATCTGCCAGGATATTATGCTACACGGGGCTTGTAATGGGTCTGTGGCGAACTTGTCCTGTCGCTTGAGGGGTACCCCGGCAGCTGTGATTAATCCGGTAATAAGGCTTCTCTCGAATGAGAGTTACTTGATGCTGAATGATCAAGGTTGTTGTGGGATGCTTCCGGGCATTGCATATCTAGTCACTGTGAGCTTCAGGGTTACTTGCTGTATGCAAGTATTGTTTCCACCACCACATACAGTCAGGGAGGTGCCGTTATGGCCTTCGCTAAATGTTTCCTTCATACGGTTTGATACTCTGAGCAGAATGAAAGCCATGCTTTTACAATGAACCGTGCCCTTAACCTCCGCCCGGGAGACTTTTGATCTCCAGATCGCAAGGTCCTTGCCTGAGATACAGGCACTTATACGTACAAACTGCCCTTTCCATTTCACAGAAATGGTAAGTCGTATCTTTAACATGTCCGATACGACAGGTATTGTACACCTATTTAAGACCATAGGTTCAGGACTGTTAAGCCCCTTTCAGACGGTCCTCGGAGTTATACCAAACTTTATACACTCCGTCTTTGGAAGCATTTTTGAAGGGCTTCCACTGATCCTGTTTCTAATAGCAGGAATCCTGATTGTTACCTTTCTGCTACGCAATGGACGTCCCAGCCACCAAGGAGATGGCAACAGCTCTCCAAGAGCGTAAATACCGTGATCGCATGGTACAACATCTGGGCACACCTCGCCTATGGGAACTGAGCGCCTCTTGGTTACTGTCATTTAGACCAGTCTGGATAGACTGTGTCCTACCTGTTCTCCGATGCCTGTTCTGCGGAGAAGAATGCGTGTTGGACCTCTGTCTGACACTTCCATCTGCTGCGCCACCGGACGTTGATGCTTTACTGGACCCGATAACGGCCCATGTTCTGCAGTGTCCTCAGCGCATTTCCATGTTGTTGGCAGCATTCTTGAAGCCACCACAGGTAGTTTCTGCTCCTGTTGGTATGGACATCGGCTCCTGCAACACTCAGGCCTTGGATGTGGCACAGGCTGCCCCGGCATCTGCTGCAGGCAGTACGGAAGATCATCTGTGCTCAATTAACATTCTTTGTGAGGTGTTACAGGGCTCGTCAGCTGCGTATGCAAACAGCAACAATGTTGCGTCTACCAGCAAGGACACAAACATTTGGCATTTGGCACGCTGGGAAGATTTGGCTTTTAACTTTTTCGAAATTCTAAATTGAAACCTTTTTGACCTGCATGGCTTTCAAATGCTTGTAGCTGTTCGGACTATATAAACGGACACTTTAGAGCCACTACTTGAATGATTTTTGTAGAACACTTTTTAAAGGGTTTTTTAAGGCTTTTTAACTTCTCTTAACAATGTTTTTATTAATTGTTGCGTACAAACCTCTAGACGCCTTGGTAGTACGCTAGAATTTAGTAATGTCGTCCAGTCGGATGAGGATTGGGTGTTATATTTCATTTAGGTACCCCGATATAGGTCTAGGTATTATCATAACCCTTCACCTACATTCTCTCCTATACTACATACATAACGGATTTGGAGGGCTGACCTTTTACCCAGTTACAATACTACACATAAGTACGTAGGGTTTTTTCTTGGACACTGGCCTCATAAATTGTGCATGAGGATTCTTAGTTTCTTGGAATCACAGCAGGACCATCATCTCCTGCATAATAACTGTGTATAAAGTTCATTCCCGACGTCATCCTAAGTCCGACACTGGCACAGCAAGGTAGAACCCCTGGGGATACCTTAGGGTATACAAACACCACATCTTGCTGAGATAGGGAGGAGATCACGACTTCCATGCCGACACACTGACGAGACGCTGAGGTTCCTGCATGCAGATACTCCAGCTTGCAGTGGTCTGACATCCCTCGCGGGGTGTTCAGCTCGAGACCAGAACGAGATCCCGCAGGCTAACATCAGGTAATGGGGTTGGCTTTATGCACATCAGGTAATGGGGTTGGCTTTATCACAGACTGTGAAATATGAAATTCTGCATGATTTATTTTAGATTGCTTTTATGGTTTGTGTTTTATCTAACCGAATAAAGCTTGTTTTGATTTGATGCTAGAGGGATTCTTGGCTTTACACCAACTCACATGCTAGGTACACTTAGGTACATCTAGTTAGGGTGCATTGTAGGAGTACGCATTTTATTGCCATGTATTTTATATACTCGCCTATATTTATGATTTTAGCAAAATGGTAGAAACCTACCATCTGTTTACTTTCTTAGTGCTGCTACTCATTTATATATGCTACTGTCTACTGGTGATTTCAGTGCACTTATTTTACGCTAGAATAACAACTGTTCAATAAATACTTATTGAAAACGTCCCAACAGTTTATTCTGTGTATCTCTCTGAGAACAAGTGAGCACGAGTGACTGATCAAAAAGTAAATTACTGTTTCCACGGTCCTGAGGGATCAGGGTTGTCATGTTCGATAGATGCCAATAACTATTCTCTCCTTGGTAAGAGGAGGTTATAGTGGCATTGCGAGCTAGCTGGTACACAGACCAACATACCCGGTGGGGGTGTCTGGAATCAGTCTGGACACCAGTCCCGCAGTGTATGTTGTCTAAACGCGCAGATCCTATATAGGCCTTATAGGAACTACACGACAGTCGTCCTGAAAAATAAAAACGCCATCTTCCCAAATGGTAAACTCTACAAGCGTGTAAAAAGTAAGTACATGTAATTAAATATTAACAAATTTAAAATCTGTAAACATTAAAAATAATACAAAAATAAATGCACCCCTAAAACTGAACAAATCTTTTTTTTTACTTTTAATTAAAGCAAACATTCTATTTTGAGCAGATAAACAGTCAGCACCTGACCGCCATGTCAACAAAATTAAAGAAAAGCTCAAAAACAATTACCACATTAAAACTACAGCAAAAAGGTATGTATAAAATGTGAAAACTTGTAATGCATGTTAAAATGTTAGCATAAACTAAAAGTATAATTTTATCACACAATAAAAAATATATAGCTTTAACATGTACAGATACAATGGCAGAAAGAGCCACTTACATCACCTCCCAAAAAGGAAAACAGTTATTATGCACACGTAATATATATAATGCCAACAGAGCACAAGCACAGAAAACATACATTGGAAATGCATAGTATGGGAGGGCTACTACTAGAAATGATGCTGCAATAAAAAATTAGAGAGCATATCCACTGCAGAAATGTGATAGAAAAAGAAGACATATTTTGCCAGATCGCAGAAGCAAGCTCTTGTTCCCAAGAACCGACAGGAACCATACCAAAAGATGTACTTCCACAATTTCTTGAGCACACTAAAGTGCATCTTCCAGCAATCCCAAAGTTTAAAAAACATTAATAGCACACACCAGAATGGCTACAACAGACACACCTGGTGTTCCTAAAAGATTCTATGGCATCAACTTTCCAGAGACTCTAACCACTATACATAGTGAAGAACCTTTCCTCCCATATGATAATAATAATGACAAGAGAATAAATATCTATGCAGCTGAAAATGACCTCTTAGACTAACCCAAAGGAAAACGTGGATGGTGGATAGTACTTTGAAATCATGACCTCCACCTTTCACGCAGATTTACACCATTGAAGCAGCAGAACTTCAGTGCTTCATAATCAGTCCTAATATGTTATTCTGTGTGATAATATATTAATTTGTGCGTTATTAGGTGGAAATATATCCATATAAAGAAGACGCATTCGATATATTCATAGCATACTCATTAACATATGCTGTATGTACATTAATCAAATGTCTTTCTAACATGGGCCTAACTATGGGTAGGCCTCAGCTATCCAAATGTTTTCCATTCTAATTCTAATGTTAAGGCTAAAACGCTTTCACATTTTTTTCCTTTCATTGCAGGTGCTTTACAATCTACGTTGTTAGGAGAATAGCTAATTGTTTGCTTTGGAAATGTTAACTTAGAAATTAATTGGATAGTTGTTATGATTTACACTGTGGGCTAGGATGGGAATGAGCCTTCTGTACAAGGAGGCCCAGATTGTTGCTATCTTCAAGGCCATGCAACTGTGTGAGCCTTTGTTTGGTGATGGGGAAATAGGGAGTCTATCTGCTCCCAGAATTCAGAGAGAAGATGTTTCGAAGAGAATGCAATGTGTCTTTTAATTTAGCTTAGCAGATCGTGACCTGACTTCACTGAGGGAAGGCCTGTCCTTAACTCTGCTGCTACCCATTTCTTTGGTTCTTGAGCTTGTCTCTTGAACATTTCTGCCTTTCCCCATGAATTTTAATTTGGTTACTTTAAGACAGACACCTTCCGCTTAGAATTTTCCCTCACCACTTTTGATGTTTATTTAGAATAGGAAAGCTCCTTTATGCAACCAATACTAACATTGTTTTGCATCCTTTACATTGTGAAGATTGGCATTGCAAGCTTCATTATGTATAGCTTCAGATTGAATAATCGGTTTAATATACATGCTTACTTGATAAACTGATTTATCAAATGACTAAAGTCTGTAACTTTGATCAATCTGCTAAAAAACATCATAGTTTGGACATCATCCTCTTTGTTGTTCTTCTGAAGTCCAGTAGGTTTCACTGCAAATTAACTTTCTGTGATGATGTTAGCTTCCCCAATAGACTTCAAGTCGATAATCAAAGGTCTATACGACTAGTCGTGTAACTTGTTTGACAACTACACCAAAGCCTATTGATAGAAGAGTGTGCAGGATCAACATGCATGCTGAATATCAGAACGGTCATATACCCCTAGTATACACACTGCTTAGAAACAAGCAAAGTGCTGCATAATATGAACAACTTAAAATTGAGATTAAAAGCCTCGAAAAATTATCATAGAATTTGAGCAAGCAATGATACACAAATGTTTACTAATCTACCCACCACACACAGCCACACAAGGCTGCTATTACTATTTCAATCAAAGCATTTGGAGACACCTCCAAAACTCTACACAAAGTGTAGAATAAGCAACAAATCCATTATTCACTTTTGAGGTTAAAAAAATCAATAGTCCTAGCATAGGTGGCAGTCACAGATGTAGCTAACCACTACAACCTCCTGATAGGGTCCCCTTACTACCAACCAGAAAATAAGTCCCCTAATGGACTATTTTGAAGAAATGTGGGTTGCCATACTGCACCGTTCTGGCCACAGATGACAACCCAAGTATTAAAAACAATGGTGGGTCATAAATGACAGCACGATGGCTCAACAAGTGAAAAACGACGACGCAGTGGAAAGATGGCACAACAAACCAACAAGCAACATTAGAGCAAAGCCACCCTACTCTATATCAGTTTCATGAAGTCATAAAGAAAGAACAAAGCTACCAAGAACTATCAATAGAACAATCAGTAATCCACATTAAACAAAAAATATCCCAAAAACAAAGAAATGTTTGAAATGCTACAATGCAAAGTAAAACTCCTTATTAATACCAGTGCACACACTACCTAAAATTCATTGCAAAAACAATACTAAAAACAACACTCCAATTCAAACTAAAAACAATGTTGTAAAACAAACAAACAAAAACATATCAATTTATATAATTATTAGATTATTAATAAATACATATTAAAATCCAACTTACAGCTCATAATCACAAGTTCAAGTTCAAAAATACTTTATTCGGATAGGACCATATCCATAAAAGCACAATCACATGCAGCAGATTAAAAACACATATTCATGTTCACAATAAAAAGATTTCAGTAACATTGGTCACGAGTGCCAAATATTTAAAAACACATACAGCAAGTTTCTGACGGAGCCCTCGGGGTACTCTTCATAGGTTACACATCGTTTTGCAAGCCCCTACAGCGGTCCTCAAAAAAGTGCCGACACGAGAAACTAGCTCATCATCTTCCAGGTCAAGTATACTCCTGTATGCATCTACTAAATGGATAGGCAATGTTTTTTTTAAAAACTGTATTAAAAGCCATTTTGCATACTTTATAAAAAACTTGCAGAAAAATAAAAAATGTAATTAGTTTGACCACTTTGACCATCGCACGGACAAGGCAAAGAGTCAAGATTTGCATTCCCAAGAGGGAAACAGAGCAGGAATGTTACAGTGCCAGCCCTTAGGCGGAAAAGGAGTCCCCTCTCCCAATGACATATAGGTGTTCTGAGGTAACTAGGCGGGAGGTGCGAGGTGTGCTCGATGGTCAAAGAATTGGCGACAGTTGATTTCTTAGATTCCCTCTCCAGTCTTTCCTTGCTATAAAGTGTATATAGTGCCATCCTAAGGGCTTTTTTATGTACTGTCTCGATAGCATGTGGACTTGAGAAGAGCCTTCCATAATTAACGCTACTTAGGCTCTGGCTCACCGCGGCAAGCCACGGAATATCCATCCCCTTCTCACAATTAATGCAATCACCTATTATCTCTCTTGTGAGGGACGCTGCTGGATTTTTCCATGTGGCAAGCCAAAATAAGGGTGAGCCCTTATGAAATCCTCAATGTAGCTTAATTTCAGTTCACTATGGCAAACATATTAAGAGGTGGAGATCGGTGCACCCAATAGTTTCCGACAAAATCTGTTTTCCTCCAGCTGGATGCTGTAGCTTTTTGCAAAGCCCCAAACCTCTGCACCATAAGTAGCTGTGGGTATATACTGGGATTTAAAAAAAATTAAAATCGCTAAAATGGGCCCTGTCCTCTTTTGCCGGGGGAGGCTAAGAATGGAATTGTTGGCCTTTGAGAACTTGTTCCTACAAAACACCACATGTTCAGACCAGGTGCTGTTCGCAGCAAAGACCAGCCCAAGGTATGGAAAAGTGCTAGTGCATTTTAATTTTTGGTCGCCCACAGATATGGAATTTAGGGAATATTTTCTCGGCCCACAAGACATTATAAAGGATTTTTTAAAGTTGGTGCACAAGTCTAAACTGGTCATGAAAGTCAACAAATCCTTGCACTAGAGTGCTTAGGGCGTTGGGTGTCCATCCCATTAAAACCACGTCTTCGGCATATAATAATACGGGGAGTATTTTGCCGTTAACTCTGGGAACATCATTAGTGAGTGTGATCAATGATTTGTGCAAATTATTAATATAAATAATAAAAAGAAGAGGGGCCAAGACGCATCCCTGCCTGACCCGTCTGCATACTTTAATGTCGTTTGAAACCTCGCCCCCGCCATTAATCTGGACCCAGGCCTTCAGATCTTTATGTAAGTAGGCCAGAAAGTGCACCAATGCCTCATCTAAACCATAATCTAAAAGAATGGACCTTAGACGTGACCTATTAACAAAATCAAAAGCAGACGCCAGGTCCATAAAAGCCAAATATATTGGCGAATGCTGTGCTATGGTGTACTTCCCAATGATTAAATTAAGATTTAGGCATTGTTCATTTGTGCCTACTTTGCTCCTAAATCCCAGTTGACATGATTCTAAAATACGGTTTTCCTCAGTCCATATTAAGATCTTATTATATAAAACTCTGCCTAGAATTTTCAGGGTGTTATCTATCAAGGAAATAGGTCTGTAGCAACTGGGCTGGGAGCGATCGCCCTTTTTAAAAATTGGAACAATAAAGCTTGTTGACCATGAGCTTGGTAGCGGGGCATTAGTTAAATTATTAAAAACGTTTGACAAAAGCGGTGCCCAAAATTCAGGTTTGTGCTTAATGAGATCGATGGGTAGCCCATCGGGACCTGGAGCTTTATTGCCCACACTTTGGTGGATAGCTTCCTCGACCTCAGACAACAATATTGAAATCCTAGTTGGAGCCCTGTGCTGGAAGGGGTCAATATCTTGTGCAGGGGCTGTATAGATCATGGAGAAGTGAGCTTCCCATGTTTCGCTTGTTATATTGCAGTTTATTTGGGTCAGTGACTGTCCCATTGATCTCAAGTCCTTGGCAGCAGCCCAAAATGTGTTCCCATTCTTTAGGCTGGCGGCATTGACAAGTGCGTCCCAGTGGTCTTTTAGTATTTCTTCCTTCCTTTTAGAGGTCGTTAGCTTATACTTCTGCCTTAACGATTTAACAAGGGAGTCACCTCGGGCTAGTCGACAGGGCCTTGCGTAACTGTCGATTATCCTCCGAGCACTCATGGTTAAACCATCTGGGTCCGCGTTGGGCAACAATGTGGGGTTTCGATAGTAGGGATTTGATGGCCTCACAGAGATTAATAAAAGCACTAATTACCTCAGGGGAAGGATCCTGTGCTGACAGACAAGAGTCGATAAGGCTCGGATTGCCCTTTACCATTGTACAGAACAGGTCACTATTATTGACGCCCTGCCAGACCAGTCTTAAATTATCTGTGCAGGGTGATAGATTTCTAGCACCACATTCGGTATTAAATATTGGCCTGGGCGACAATCTCAGCACTGTTTCAATCGGATTGTGAAAACCAAAAGTTGTGGCAATGACTTCGGCTTTCAATAAATAATCCTCTAAGGCAGGGGAAATAAAAACGTGATCAATGGTGGAAGCACTACCCCTCCCTCTAAATGTCGGCTCAGGGGGATTATTATCAGTTGTTACGGCGGCAATGTCCATAAGTAGTAAGTCAGGATACCATTGCTCATCAAACTCGTGTCCCCAAAAGTGACAGGTGCCACGCCCCCTTGCACCAAAAGTGACAGGTCCCAAACCCTTATGATGGATGTAGGTGACCATTTGTCCCAAGGGGCGGTCTGCCATGGGGCGGGGCTGCTTTTGGAGACAACAGCGAACCAGAGCCCTATGACGGCGGCTGGCCATGTTGTTGTGTAGAGGTGCACGCCCCTTTGTTTAGGATACATATAAGGCCTCCTTAAGAGCCCTGTACAGCAAGCAGACGTCCTGAACACGAAAAGGTTCCCATAGCAAAATGAAGAGATACACCCCGCTCGTGAAAAGGCCCATGTTGGGTGGCGGCCAGGCCACTATCGATAGATATTACCGCAGCTTAACACCTCTGGTAATGGACGAGAATGCTCAACAAGAAACACCTAAGGATATGGGCTTCGACGTTACTGGTTTTGGCGATGAACGTTGTCGGCGTATGGAAGCACGCAGTCTCAAGGATTGTCCACGAAGGGTGTCCCCAATTAAGGTCGATAGCAACTGGAGTGTGGACTCGCGTAATGGCAGCGAGTATGAAGGATTCGGTTTCGTGGAGCTGGACGATTTGGAAGATACGATAGTTCCACCTAACTCCACCGTCTATGACATGGGTACTCACAAACTTTCTCCCGGGGGCCAAATTTACAGTGTGGTTTGTGGCTGAGGGCCGCACCGGTGGGGGCGAGGTCAGTGGGGGAGGGGGCGGGGCTGGAGCAAAAAAAAAACTGTGACCATGAGGTTGAACACAGGCCCCTGCAGCGGACGCCTTCGTCCACTGAGCCACCAGACACGGCATACACACATCTCTCTCTATCTCTCTTTTTCTCTCTCTTTCTGTCTCCCTCCCTCTCTCTAACTCTCACTCTCTCTCTCTCTCTGTCTCCCTCCCTCTCTCTCTCTCTCTCTCCCCCTCTCTCTCTCTCTCTCTGTCTCCCTCTGTCTCACTCACTCTGTCTGTCTTTCTCTCTCTCTCTCTGTCTCCCTCCCTCTCTCTCTCTCTCTCCCTCCCTCTCTCTCCCTCTGTCTCCCTCCCTCTGTCTCCCTCCCTCTGTCTCCCTCCCTCTGACTCCCTCTATCTGTCTCCCTCCCTCTGTCTCCCTCTGTCTGTCGCCCTCCTCCCTCTGTCTGTCTCCCTCCCTCTGTCTCCTCCCTCTGTCTCCCTCCCTCTGTCTGTCGCCCTCTGTCTCCCTCTGTCTCCCTCCCTCTGTCTCCCTCCCTCTGTTTCCCTCTCTCTCTCTCTCTCCCTCTGTCTCCCTCTGTCTGTTTCCCTCTATCTGTCTCCCTCTATCTGTCTCCCTCCCTCTGTCTCCCTTTGTCTGTCTCCCTCTGTCTCCCTCTGTCTGTCTCCCTCTGTCTCCATCCCTCTGTCTCCCTCTCTCTCTCTCTCCCTCTGTCTGTCTCCCTCTGTCTCCATCCCTCTGTCTCCCTCCCTCTGTCTCCCTCCCTCTGTCTCTCTCTCGCTCCCTCTGTCTCCCTCCCTCTGTCTCCCCCTCCCTCTGTCTCCCCCTCTCTCCGTCTCCCTCCCTCTGTCTGTCTCCCTCTCTCTGTCTGTCTCCCTCTCTCTCTGTCTCCCTCTCTGTCTCCCTCCGTCTCCCTCCCTCTCCCTCCCTCTGTCACCCTCCCTCTGTCTCCCTCCCTCTCCCTCCCTCTGTCACCCTCCCTCTGTCTCCCTCCCTCTCCCTCCCTCTGTCACCCTCCCTCTGTCTCCCTCCCTCTCCCTCCCTCTCCCTCCCTCCGTCTGTCTCTCTGCCTCTCTGTCTCTGTCTGTCTCTGCCTCTATCTGTCTGTTCCTGTCCTTGTCTCTGCCTCTATCTGTCTCTGTCTGTCCCTGTCTCCCTCCCTCTGTCTCCCTCTCCGTCTCTGTCTCTGTCTGTCTCTGCCTCTATCTGTCTGCCCCTGTCCCTGCCTCTATCTGTCTCTGTCTGTCCCTGTCTCTGTCTGTCTCTGTCCGTCTCTGCCTCTATCTGTCTCTGCCTCTATCTGTCCCTGTCCCTGCCTCTGTCTCTCTCTCTATCGCTGTCTGTCTCTACCTCTATCTGTCTCTGCCTCTATCTGTCCCTTCCTCTATCTCTCTCTCTCTCTCTCTCTCTGTGTCTCTATCGCTGTCTGTCTCTGTCTGTCTCTACCTCTGTCTCTGCCTCTATCTGTCTCTGCCTCTGTCTCTGCCTCTGTCAGTCTGTCCCTGTCTCTGCCTCTATCTAGCTCTGTCTGCCCCTGTCTCTATCTGTCTCTGCCTCTATCTGGCTCTGTCTCTATCTGTCTCTATCTGCCTCTGCCTCGATCTGTCTCTGCCTCTATCTGTCAGTCTGTCCCTGTCTGTCTTTGTCTATCTCTGTCTCTATCTCTATCTGTCTCTGTCTGTTTCTGTCTCTATCTGTCTCTGTGCCTCGGGCAGTGCACACGTACTGTGTCTACACGTCCCCTTCACCAGCCCAGAGACAGCCCCCCCCACTCCCCCCCCTCCCTGTGTAATGTAAAAGCCAGCTCTTTTCTCCTGGAAAAGACCACTATCGCGTGGCAAGTGTGAGTCGTGTGACAGGTGTGACAATAAAAGGCTGGGGGTGGGTTGGTTCAGATTCAGTCACATCCGTCTGGTGAACGAATGATAAGTAGCACTGGACACCAGGCGCGCAACGCCCATTGGGCTCAAAGGGCTTCAGCCTCCCCCCTCGTGTGTGTCAGCCCGGGCTGAGACAGCTTCCCGGGCACACACACAGCCGCACTCGAGTACTTCACAGGTCTTTAAAAGACCATTTAAATGTTAATGAGGCTTTGTTGTATTTCGCCTCTTCTTAGCGCCCCTGCATCTCCACTGACTATCCTGGAATCGCCCGGCCCCCATAAGCAGAGTCTCTCGGAGTCCACGCTGCAAACACAGGTACGATCGATGTCTGCAAGGTCCGCGGGCCACCAAGGAAGGCTTGCCGGGCCCCTGGCGGCCCGCGGGCCGTACTATGTGTTCCCCTGGTCTATGAAGACCTGGGCTTTGAGGAGGATACGCCTCCTGAGAAGGTAGTTGTGCAACAGCCCAGTACAAGCTCCTTAGATGATGGGGTATCGCAGGATATTAGTGACTCTCAAGATTTCAGAGCCGCCGCAGAGGGCGGTGAAAATGCTGAGGTTAGTAAAAATGTTATGAGCAGGCCGCTACATAATGATGTATTTTATTTCTTCAACTAACGGACTGTTAATCTTTCTTCTTTTGACCCTAGAGAGCAACCCCAGCTGGATGCACCTACTTCATAATGCACTATGGGAAAGAAGCTGTAGCAACTCCTAACACACCCATCTATGAAGACATGGTTTTTCAGGAGGAAGCGGCTCCTGAGAAGGTAGTTGTGCAGCAGCCGGGTACAAGCGTCGAAGATGATGGGGCATCGCAGGACATTAGCGACTCTCAAGATTTCAGAGCCGCCGCCGAGGGTGGTAAAAATGCTGAGGTTAGAATAGAAAATTTTTTTTTTTATGAGCAGGCAATTACATAATGATGCATTTTATTTCTTCAACTAACGGACTGTCAATCTTTCTTCTTTTCACCCTAGGGAGCAACCGCAAAAAGAACTGAGGCCGTGGGGCATCCTACAAAAGCGACAGCGTAAATTTTTACTGTCTATGTTGTGCAAAACAGACTGAAAGTTCCACAAGACAAAGTACTGATGTTCCCTTGAACTGTGACTATGTCTCTAAGAGCGACGCGGGTGTAAAAAAAATTCAAGTAGTACCCCACGACGACCTGATGGCTCTTAAAGGTTTCGCAGCGGTTGTGGTACTAGCCTGTGTCAAACATGACTATTACGGCCTTTGTTCCGGACACAGAATGGGGGATCCTCAGCAGGACGCGCACAAGTGTCTGGGCGAGGCATACAGAGCACGAGTAATCCGTTATATATGTAGTTTGTTAGACCCGTACAAGATGTATAAACTGTTAAGGGTGGTGTACGGACTGTCCTCTGAAATGAAAGATGTCCACCCGAATATGCTGAAGCTCTTGACAACGGCATTCGAGGAGACCCGACACGCCCATGATCCAAGCTTAAAACTGCAGGGTATGCAAGGGATGTGCACGGCTTTTGATAGAAAGATGGTAGAAAGACTCGTAGAAAGGCGTATGTGTAAGCTGTATATAAAAAATAGAAGTATAGGGTATTTACCCCCACGAAGACTATTTTAAATAAATAAGGTCTTATTTAGCGTAACATGATAGCTTGTATTTAGAACAAAGCAGTAGAATGTTACACCGTAAGGAACATGATAGCATGTATTTAGAACAAAGTAGTAGAATGTTACACCGTAAGGTGGCTATGTGTTAATCCGTCCTTACGACGCTTACTATGAAAATGTAAAGTACCTTCTGTTTATGTTTTGTTAATATTCTTTATTTTTAATAAAATGTCCTTACGCAAAACAAGCGTCATTCATTGCCTGTGGTGTAGCGGATGAGAACATGGCGGGGGCCCGGCTAAGAAAACTTTGTTATGATACAAGGGGAGTTGGCAGCTTGGGAATCGCCGAAGCTCTGTATAGAAGGGCTGTAGATGAAAATGAACCTGTAAGCAGAGACCTGGTGAAGACTTGGTTATCAGGAGAGGAGGCGTATTCACTCCATAAACCAGCCAGAAGACGCTTTAAGAGGCGCCCTACAATCGTTAATGCGCAAATAGATTATCAATGGCAGGCGGATATCATCAGCCTTCAAGATATAGCAAAACATAACAGCGACGCTCGTTATATATTAACCGTCATAGACGTCTTGTCCAAGTACGCCTACGCAGAAGCGCTACGCGATAAAAGTGGGGCTAGCGTCACGGCCGCTTTTAAAGCCATCTTCGAGAAGGGCCGAATTCCTCAAAAACTACAAACAGATGCCGGTAAAGAATTCTTAAACAAGACATTTCAGAAATTATTAAAGCACCACGGGGTTCAACATTTTGTAACACACACGGAGGTAAAAGCAGCGGTTGTAGAGCGGTTTAACAGAACTTTAAAGTCTAAGATGTGGAGGTATTTTACGGCCCACAACACCTACAGATACGTCGATGTTCTACAAGCTTTTTTAGCTGTATATAATGCCAGTTATCACAGGACCATCAAAACAGCGCCCGTAGAGGTAACTCCTAGTAATTCTTTATCTGTTTGGAGAACGGTGTACGGGCGTAATTTCGCTACAAAGGTGAAGAAGCCTATTTTTAAAAAAGGTGATCACGTAAGGATTTCAAAATTGAAAGGGGTCTTTACGAAGGGCTACCAACAGACTTTTAGCGACGAAATATTTATAGTGGAAAGTGTGGAGCTTAAAGAAGGGATGTATATTTACAGGTTAAAGGACTACGATGGGGAAGCGGTGTCGGGGGTCTTTTACAAGGAAGAGTTACAAAGGATACCCGACGATCCGCACAGGGTGTATAGGGTTGAAAAGATTCTGAAAAGGAAAGGTAGAGGCGCTAATAGCCAGGCATATGTCAAATGGCGGGGCTGGCTGGAGAAATTTAACAGTTGGGTGTTGGCCAGCTCCTGAAGGGTGTGTGAGCTGAGGACCGTCTAAAAGCTGCTGTTAAGATGGAGACAACGCCCTTTTATATCACCCTGCCGTCCAACGCTTCTAAAGGCATGTTCCCCGACAACCAGATTTCTAATTATACCGTGAAATTGGCTAAGCCTGTGGACCTGAAAGGGGATTGGGAGGTAGCCCTAACCGAGATCCAATACCCTAGAACCTGGAATACATTTACACAGAGCGAGGCTAAGTTTTACATAAAGCGTGTGCAGGACCCTGTGAGCATGCACAAGAGCATCCCATACGGCTACTACCCAACCGTTTCAAGTGTTGTTGACGCCATCAACAAAGCCATAGGCAGCATCGAAACATATACGAATACTCATCTGTCGCTAGATAACGTCAGAAGGAAGGTGTTTTTTAAAACCCCTAATCGCACCACGGCGTTTAACTGCTCCGGTAAATTAAGAAGAGTTTTAGGCACAGTACAAAATGCGAAAAGTCGGATCGAACAGGATCACACGTGCCCCGATATTAACGGGGGGTTCTACACGCTCTATGTGTATAGCGATATTGTAGAGGCCCAGAGGATCGGCGATAGTTACTCGCCGCTGTTAAGATGGGTCCATGTACAGGGTGAAAATAATACGATGGTCAATATTCAATTCAACAAACCCGACTACGTCGCAGTTTCTAAAAACCATTTTGACACTATTTCAATTATGATCTTTGATGATCAGTCCGTCCCGGTGTCCTTTAAATACGGGAAAGTTATTGTTAAGCTTCATTGAAGACCGAGACGCGACAGAGGTTATTAAGCAGGCATCATGGTGGTTGTGAAAACATACAGGGACCCGTCTATGTACAGGGACTATTACCGAAACCAGGCCGGATATGGAGGCCCGCCGTACTTTCAAGGGTCCCCGGTTATGTACGGAGCTGGTCTAGGAGGTTTCTTCCGCAGTCTGTTTAGAAGAGCGATGTCCTTCTTGAGAAAAGGCTATGAAATTGCAAAACCGCATGTTAAAGCGGCGGCTACGAACATTGCCCAGGACGTAGTAGGGTCTGTTACTTCGGCGGGTGCCGAGCGCATGAACAAACATCCGCAAGAAGGCGCTGGTTTGGTGTATAGGCCTTGCGCCATTGTTAAAAGGAAGCGCCACGCTTCGAGACGCAGAGGACCACCTGCCCCCTATAAAAAAAGGAGTTCTTCAAAGCGCGCTCAGAAAAAAAAAACACCAAGACGGAAGAGAGCTTCGAAGAAGAAGAGATCCGCCTCTAAATTAAATATTTTTTAAAGCGGCGCAAACTAAAGCATGGCCTTCGTACATTGTGCATCCGGCGAGTGCGCCAAATCCGAGTTAGACTTGTTTACTCTAAAGCCCACTCAGACAAGCATCGAAAGCAGCTTTTTCATGGAGGTATCACCTTTAGCCGCTTTGACGCCTCTGGCCCCTATAGAGTTTTATGTATCAGGGTCCACGGATATGTATTTGGATCTCAACAACACGCTACTCCATCTTATGTGTAAAATCGTAAAAGCGGATGGTTCCGACATAGCAGCAGACGCTAAAGTGGCGACGATCGCTTACCCCCTAGCAACTGTGTTTAATCAGGTGGACATCACCCTGGGCGATCGCCTCATCACACAGAGCGATAACATGTACGCCTACAGAGCCTACCTCAAGAGCATTCTAAATTACAGTAGCGACGCCCTTGACACGCAGCTTTCAGCGGGGCTCTTCTACAAGGACACATACGGACACTTTGAAGCCAAGGAGCTGGACGGTGACAATCAGGGTTTTGTAAAAAGAGCAAGTTTTGCGACGGGCAGTCGTCACTTTGACCTCCTGGGCCACATACATTCAGACCTCTTCTTCCAAGATAAACTGCTCATCAACGGAATTGATCATAAGATCAAGCTCACTTGCAACAAGGACTCATTCTGTCTCATCAGCGGGAATGCGGACCAGTACAAGCTGGACATACTGTCAGCGAGTCTGTTTGTAAAGAGGGTGAAAGTGTCCCCGAGCGTCAGATTAGCTCACGCCGACGCTTTGTAAATATCAAACGCCAAGTACGCGGTGGAAAGAGTAGCTCTGAAGGTATTCAGCATCCCTGCCGGTACCCGATTAACTGAGCAGCAGAATTTATTTCTGGGACAACTACCCAAGCTTATCATCATCGGATTTGTGGACAATACAGCTTTTAGCGGCGTCTACGCCTCAAATCCCTTCAATTTTAAGCACTACGGCATCAACTACGCTGCGCTGGTCCACGAGGGCACTGTGATTCCTGCAAAACCCTACACACCCAGTTTTATAACCTCCAACTACATCAGGGAATATCAGGGGCTGGTTTCGATAACAGGGAAGCACCTACGGGACTGTGGGGTAGCCGTGTAAAGAGAAGGCTATGGGGCCGGATACACACTGTTCGCATTTGACCTGACTACCGACATGGAAGACGGCGATCACTACAACCTGGTCAAAAACGGCAATCTAAAAGCTGAAATACGATTTAGTAATCCGCTACCTGCGAATGTGAACATGGTCGTATTCTCGGTATTTGACAGCATCATTCAGATCAACCACGCCAGACAGATTTTGTTTGACTATCTTTAAAACGTTTGTGAAATGGACACTGTGCAGATACGGGACTTCTTAAGCAGACATAAATACGCTAGGAAATACTTTTTAGGTGTTTTCCCTAGCGATGGGTTACCAGGCGAAATAGGGCCGGAAAGACCACGCACCCTTGTCTTTAACACAGATCCTCATTACAAGGGTGGAACACACTGGGCGGCCTTGTTTATAGATAGTGACAAGGTTACAGTGTTTGACAGTACAGCCGAGTTCCCCAAACACAGTATCTATACACAGGCCATATTCAAGTTTGTGAAAAAAGCCGCAGGGAGGGTTGAGTATAACAAGCTAAGGGTCCAGGATTCGTTAGCCATCACATGCGGGGAACACTGTATTTATTTTATCAGTAAAATGTCGGAGGGTGTGGCGTTTAGAAATTTCTTAAATCTATATTCGAGTGACCTTGTTAACAATGACAGTCTAGTTGTGAAATATGTAGAAGAAAACACAAGGGCCTCGGTCAGACCTGTGAAAACAGAATATAGCGTTTGTCAAAATTGTAAGGGCATGTAACGCGTGTATGTTTAATGAGGAACGTTTAAAATAAAGACATTTTTAAAACAAGCATTCAGACTCTGTATTTCTATGCTTACACATGCACCATAATTAAAATGTTTTAAAAGACGAGTGAGATGGGTTGAAAAGTTATAAAAGTGTTTATTACAAACAGTTATGTAGGGTGCGCATTACAATGACATCCATTACTAGAGAAATATATGAAGAAAAATCAGACACGGTTATACACGTAATAGGCACAGTTATTCAAAAAGTCTGTAGAAACATTAAGGATTAATCCACGTATGGGATGTGGGCAGTGTCCTTTTTCTGTGTACAGCCGTCGCAGGCGGGGTGCTCCAAGAGGGGGATAGTCGTGGGGCGTCAGAGGCGGCTGGCGATGGAGGGAAGGGTGCCTTCAAACTTTCAAGCATGCGGCGGTGATCGTTATTACCCACGAGTGTGGAAGGGATGTTTATAGAAGGTTTTGGGTGCTGATCTAGGGGGAGCTCCTCTACCGATGCCTCTAGTTTATTTGAAACTACAGAGGGCTTTAGAGGATGGGAAGGGTCCTGTGGTGTAATGGGTTTGATTAAGAACCCATCCGCTGTTTCTACTTGCAGCGTAGGGGACCCTGCTTCTTCTTAAGATACTTTCTCGAGAGGCGGTTGACTTTAGGGGTTTGGGGCTGTAACAGAGCTTCTGCAACCGGTGTCACAGCCTTTGACCCCTTAGAGAGCGTGGGGGTAGAGGATTCATTCCCCGGCTTAGCAAAATTTTTTAATGATAGATCTAAAGGAGTAGTTTGGGGCTCCGGGACCACCTGTTTCTTCTTGGGGTCTAAACAGGCTGCTTGGGACTCCGAGTCCATCTGCTTCTTAAGGGCGGGTTTGTTCGAGATAAGATTCCCTTTTGAGGCCTGGTGGTGGTTCATCATTTTAGCGGTTGGCTTGAGACGGCATTTCATCTCTGTACCGGTTCTCTGTTGGATGTGTGAATAATAAGAGCATAATTGGTCCTGGCGTACACGCCTACTCACACCTTTTGCTGTAGGCACGGTGTTCTGGACTGTCTCTGTGATGTCGCTTAACGGTGTCGTAGACCTCTTAGCCTTACACGAATCTTCTCCAGAGAGCTTATGTGCAGCGCCTAGAATGTAAACATAAAAATATATATATATTAGAAAAAATAAGGAACCACAGACACCCCACCTCCAGTTTATACAACCGGTACTACATGTCGCAGGCCCTTTCTGCTTAAGAGAATAAAACCCAGAGAGCTCTTATTTTTTCTTTTTTTTTTTGGCACTCTTTTGTGAAAAACACACCTGTTAGAGGTCTTTTCCCCGCAACTTTCTTTGTCACCGATCCCTTTCTAGATGTTGAAGCTTTCCTCTTTAGCGTTCTTTCTTTTGTTTGCGACTCTGCAGCCTCTTGCACATCCCCGCCGACCGTGCATGACACCGTGGGTGCTGTAAAGAAAAAAATAATCACAATTGTAGTAGAAACCAAACCTTAGCAGTCCCCTCTGAGGAGCTCTCCTATAGTTCACAGCTGTGGTTTTTGGGACTAGGCCCTCCCAAGTCTTAGACAGTTTAAAGAACACAGGCATTTTTTATTTACCTGTAAGAACTGTGTTATCCTGCACACTCAACGATGCGCCTTGAACCTTCATGTACCATTCAAAGCAGTCAATATCTAGTTGTTGTCCGGCGTCATAACCTATAAAATCGCACATACATGAGAATACCATTAGAAAAGTAGAGTTTCTGAGACACCCTAGTACAAAAACTACCCAGAACTATACAACTCTAAATACATATACCTGGCTGCAGGGCGTGCATTTCTTCGTCGGTGATAGTTAATTCTGGGAGGGTCTGTGGCGGGGTTAAATCAAAAGCGACGGTTTTAAAACTAGAGCTCATAAACAAGGCATTACCGTTTTGTTACATTCACCTTAGAAAACGTAAATACATATTACATAGAGACACGCATCCTTACACAGGGTATACGTAAAACAACGTCTAGGAAAATGTTACATAGACCCTAGACCCGCAGACTGTAGATACCACCTGTCAGACCCCCTGCTAAACATCCTAGTTAAAGTTTTGGGAAAGCACATACTCAGAAGTGAAAACAACACCCTGTATTGACGTTTACTTTTTAATAAGAAACCATGATTACTACCCATAAACCCCGTCATTTGTACACCCATAATCTATTCAGCGGACTGTGCATGCTGTTCTTTACACGCCTTTGATAAACACGGTTCTATGTTAAGATATTAACTTATAAACTGTAAGTAACAAAAGGATATCTCCTAGGAAAAAACAGTCACAATGTACCCACAACTACATTAATGCGCAGCGTGGGCTACCGTGTACAAATTCTGTGCATCACACATATAGGCATAATTGGTGTTTGCAAGGTGCTTGACAACCGCTGGTTTTAAAAACATATAGAGCCGTTCCTAAACTGTGTGGCATTCACTCATGCTCAACCTTGTAAATGCTTTTATATTTATTTATTTGTTATTTCCCTACCTGAAAATTGCTAGCCATGTTGCATAACAGTTGTTTTAAAAGGGGGGTGGATGGGGCATGCAAAAGCTTGAGAAACACCCCCATGCGCAGCATCCTGTGATTCTGTGCAAATACCTTAATCTCCCCATACACACCTAAAATGAATGTGTGCTTGTGCATTGTAACCAGTGCTCATGTAAAAGCGCTCCAAACCCTAGGGTCGAGTTTGCGCTATATAAAATGCCCCAATAAATAATTAATGCTACAGGGACGCTGCTAAACGGTCCCTGCAGCTGGAAATACTTTTTTTTTTTTTTTCTGGGCCTGCCCCCACAATATCCCCTAAGAATCCTTGCCGGGAGCTTCCTCTTCGTGTTTGCGGTGAAAGGGCCCGCCCCTCAGTGATGTCAGGGGAGTCCCCGGTGACATCACGGAGGGGCGGGTCCTTCCATTGCCGACACGAAGGGGAAGCTCCCTGCTCCCCTGCCTCCGCCGCCATCGGGATCCACGTGGGATCCAAGGAAATGCCATCCGCCCACGGAGCAGCGCCTTATGTATGCGGGCTCTGTGGGGCTGATTATTGAGCATGCCGGGGGCCTCGAGCCCCAGGGCCTCCCATTGCCCCACAGAGCCAACCCTCCGAGCACCGGCCCCAGCCATACGATCCCCAGAGCAATGCCTTCCACACGCGTGCTCTGGGGACTTCTATTTTAAAAAACGGGGCCTCGCGCCACACCCCGCCCCAAGGCCTCAGGAGCTCCCCAGAGTCCCGCACTTGGGAAGCGGACTCTGGGGGGCCTTTATTTTTTTTAAATAAATAACGGGGCCTTGAGCCCCCCAACACTGCCGCAACTCGCCCCCAGAGCCCTCCCAGGATCTCGAGGGCTCTGGGGGGCTACACCCGTAAGTCGAGCCCGCGGTCCCCACACAACGCGGCCCATGCACCCCTTTCCCCAGAGCCCCGTACGGTACACAGCGGGCTCCGGGGCTTATTTAGTACTTAGCGCCACCAGCGCCAACGCCCGCACAAAGCCCCAGAGCTCCGCATGGCCCAGCGCGGTCTCTGGGTTCTTTTATTTTATAAATAACGGGGGCCGCGAGCCCCCACACTACGCCCGCACCATCACCCCAGAGTCCCGCACTTAGGCAGCGGACTCTGGGGGCCTTTATTTCTATAAATAACGGGGCCTCAAGCCCCCAACACTGCCGCAATGATCCCCAGAGCCCACCAGGATCTACGGGGGCTCTGGGGGATGCCCTGCACGACGGACCCTACCGCACAACCCACGAGGCCCGCGGACCATACCGCACTCTACCCACAACCCCCGGAGCACCGCAACATCTCAGTGTGCTCCGGGGGGCTTTATTTAAAAAAATACGCTGGGGCCCGGCCGCCCAACACCCCGCGGACCATGCCAAACTCTGCCCTGGAGCACCGCAACGCTTCAGCGTGCTCCGGGGGTTTTATTTTATAAACAGGGGCCTCAAGCCCCCAATACCTCACCACCTCCCTAGAGCCCTCCAGGATCGCCGAGGGCTCTAGGGTCTTTTATTTTTCTAAAAACATGGGGCCTCAAGCCCCACACAGGCACCCATGCAACACAAGGCACCAGAGCACCGACCACCCCTCAGCGTGCTCTGGGTGCCTAATTTTAAAACCCTTTGGGGACACCGCGCCCCACACTATACCGTCCCTCACCAACCCCACAGCGCTGCACGTTCCTCAGAGGGCTCTGGGTTACAACCTTGTTTTTTGGGGCCCCCCACGGCCTTTCACCTCATATGGACCAGGATCCCAAGTGGACTTGTGACAGCTTTGGGCCTCAAGCATAATCTGCCTGGACAACTACAACCAAATGACGCAGCCTGCAACAGTTCACCACCAGCATAGCCGGGGGTGAGTACAAAACAGTGTTATTTATTTATTTTTTATTTATAAACATTGTTTATTATCTAGGTGTGTTCTGAGCCCCTTACAGCACCACACATACCATGTAAAATGTTTTTAGGCGCTGTAAAATATATGGTTCCATCTACATGTACCCTACTAAGGCCTCTAGCATTATGCACCCTAAATACACCCCCTGCAACCTCTGCGCCACCCCATAACAACCACCAGCATTCACATTAAATGCCTGCACACATAGCTTTAAACGCAATGCTTCAAAAACACCATTATTCACTTCATATACAAGCCCAATATGTTTTAAACACCCTTTAAAACCTTAGTTGCAAGCATTTACACCCTCATAACCTCTAGCATTCCCCCTATTAAATGTACCCATCACGGTAACATGTTTCTATAAACTGCATAATCTTAAGGTTACAACCCTGCGCCACAACCAAAACCAGCCTTTATTCACATTACATACAGTCTTCCTTGCGCTTTGCGCCTTTTAAAAAACTTAAAATTACAGCCACATTTACCCTCCAACCTTATTCACATTAAACATCCTACAACCGTGCATTAAGCATTAATTAAAACAGTGTGAACACATTCCTACACAGCGCTAGGCATCCTTTTTAAAACTACAACATTGTTCACCTTAAAATGCATTCCCCTATACTTTAAATAACCCCCATAAGCCTGTCACAATGTACCCCCCTTATTTATTTACCTCCAATAACGTGTAGCAGGCAGCGTCAATCTGTGAGAAGTTGCTCTGATCCATTGTGGCCTTAAGTTTCTGATGCAGGTCTGTGTAGCAGTCAGTCCAAACACGGCGTTCCAAAAGGTTTTTTAAATGTCTGTTTCTGCTGGCCCCTAAAGTACACTTTTTATACTTGTCCTGGTATGCTAATTAGAAGACCCCACACTTTATGGGTGGTGGGCGGGCTTAGAACCAGGTATTGGTGGTCTTTGGAGGGAACAATTTCACACCCTTGCATTGTCTATTTGGTACACTGATGTCATTTACCGTCTGCTAATCAAGCCTGAGCACTGTCCTGAGGAGCTAGGCCCAGAAAATGTGTTTGTAGATCTTGCTGAGTCAACACAGCCCTGGCTGCTGAGTCTGATAGCTTTATCTCCTGCCTCGTGTTTTCCTGCAGTGTATTTTCCTGCCACGTGTTATCCTGTTTCACATTCTCCTGGGGAAGTTTGGGACCCCCGTCTGTTGTCCCTTTATCATTTTAACAACTGCTAATCATGACTGAGCCCGAGCCCTGCCTGAAAAGCTAGAAGCAGCTTCTTTGTTTGAAGTTTTTGCCTTCGTAGCACTGACTTGCCACACATACATCATGTCCCCAAACATTTGTGCACCAACTGTCACTTTTAAGGACAGACACACCCTTTAACTTTTAAAGACAAGCGTTTCATGAGCCTCACACTGCCACCCGTGGGGGTGGGGGGATTTGAGGCCAACCTGCACATTCACAGCTCAGCATGCCCAAGCACCATCTGCCACAACACTGACGTCACAGTTTTAAAACATGCCATGAAAACACTTTTGCGCACACCCACAGGCACACATTTATTTTTCCTTACATAACCCTGCTAACCTAACACCGCCTTCAACCCCTGCTCACACTCTGACACAAACCCAGTGCCACACCCCCCCCAGCGCAGCTCCTGGTAGGGCTGCCACACATCCATCATGTCCACAAACTTTTTGCACACAAACTGCCACTTTTGGTGACACACAGACATGTCACTTTTAAGGACAGACCTGCCACTTTTAACCCCTTGACCGCGATCGGAATTCCGCTCGTGTGCTGGACATTCCGATCGCGGGTGTGGTCGTGACGAGCTCAGCTCGTCATGCGCACAGCGCTACCGCGCAGCATGACGAGCTGAGCTCGTCACGCGCATCGAAGGGGTTAAGGACACAGACCTGTCACTTTTGGGGACACGAGTTTGATGAGCAATGGTATCCTGACTTACTACTTCCATAACATTGACTAGATTGTGATTATTCAGGTGTTCCATTAATTCCTCACCGCTGTGACAAATTTGTCCTCTGCTACATGGCAATTTACTGGTCCTTATGCAGGGTAGCTTGGCGTTGAAATCACCTCCCAAACACATACCAGCTATTTTGTTGAATCCATTACAATGCTGTAGGGTGGCGACAAATTTGATTTTTTTTTTTTAAATTTCCATTTGGTGTCGAGTGGAAGTCGTTGTTATAGAAGTTAATTAAGTAAATAGAAACACCCCTTTTATGCAATAATGCTTGGAATTTGTCGCTTTTGGTGCATAGGACCTTAACGCTACCTCCTGCAGCAATGTTTACCCAGATCGATAGGCCCCCAGAGGGTCGACCAATTTTAGGGGTTGCTACAATGTTGTAGCATTCAAACCCATCGATGTATAATTCTTGGGTCGCCCATGTCTCTTGGAACATAAGGATGTCCTGCTGTCTCACCAGATTTAGCCAGTCCAGTGGATGTATTTTAGACTGTAGGCCGGTCACATTACAGCTCAAAATACACAGATCTGGGCTGGCGGAAACCTTAGTGAGAGCATCGGGGTAGTAACTCTCAATTGCAGGTGGGGGAAATAACAAATATGTGATCTGTACCATGAGACTCCAGAGGTGACAGTAGTCAATCCTGGGTGTCCAATTCAGACAAAGCCAGAAACCTGTTGTGTAGGGTCGGGAATGTGGGCTCATTTGTAGGGGGACCAAAGCTCGGTTTGTAAAAATAACCCAGCGGTAGTGAACAGATGTTAGTGCTGTTAGTTGTTGTGATCTCGTGAGCTCTCAATAGGGATCTTACCATGAATGGTCTACGAAAATTAATCACAATACAGTCCTTCTATGGTCTTAGGGGAGGCATCAACCCACCCAACTCTACGTACCATGATGATCTCATTCATGTCTGACACGTTGAACCTACTGTTCTTTGATAGCCAGTCAATGCATTTATTGCGCAGATGAACCCAGGTCTCCCTCTGGTCCTTCTTAAGAGTTGGTACACCTGCTAGCACTAACACAAGGGCAAGCGGCCGGTGGTAAACTCAAAACATCTGAATTTGGGCTCGAAAAATTTCTGCTCAAGATGTTGGATGCAATACTACTAGGTGTGCCTGGTGTTAACTTTGGTTGTCCACCGCCTGATCTATTATTACAGCCTTGAGTATGATTTGAGGGCACATTTGTAGCTGACTCATCTAGAGGTGATAAACCATTACTGTTAGGGAGAGGGTTTGATGCTACATTCGCCTTAGGTTGAAAACATTCCCTGACTTGTCTATGTGTACTGCACGTGCTACCAGCCAAAAGGCCGATGGGGCAAGAGGTGGCAATAGCGGTAGTAATAGGGTGTTGAGTGGCAATAGGGGAGGTGCTTGGGATAGCAATGGGCCCTTCCCCCGGGACAGCCATAATTTGTACTGTTTCCAGTGGTTGGCTAAGCTTTTTCAAAAGTGTGTCCAAGTGATCTAAGCGTTACAAAAGAGGTGTAAGATTTGTGACTAGCAACTCGTTGATTTGCTTGGACACAGTCTCAGTGACGATATTAACAAAGGCGTCCCCAAAACTCCCATAGTCAGACGCCACCTCAGTCTGTGTGCAGATGGAGCAGCATGACTTCCCATTTAGCGCTGCATCAGAGACACCGGTGTTCAAAGATGACTGCATCCATGCAGACAAACAGGTGCGAGAGGAGCCAGTTCATGGGGGTTGTTTTCTTTTGGTGCAAACAGGCTTCCCACTCTTCCTCTTGCGTTTAGCAGCCGGGATTCCCGCAGTTGTTGGGGTGACCATATTTGACTGAGACTCAACTGTGTCACGCCCTCTTGGGCTTTCGCTAGCGAGTGAAATATTATTAGTGCCAATCCTCTGGTGCTTGGGGGGAGCACGGTACAGTGACGGGTTCAGGTTCAAGTACGGGGTCGGTTATGGCCCCTCTGAGATGAGGACTGTTCAGTAGGTCCTCACCACCCATGGACAATCACGCTCAGTCAGTTCAATCTCACCTGTAACAATACTAACCACCCTTTCTAGCATGCTGTCAATGCTACTGGTGATCGGGCGAGGGGACAATATCCCAGTACGTTTCCCCCTTGTAAATGTTCTGGGTCAGTTCTTGTTAGTTATGAAGAATTTTATAGTCCCAATAGTCCCAGTAAATTGATGCTGGCAAACACTCACCTTGTGCCTCTTAGTGGCTGTGGACTCGCTTCAGCACCTCCTGGCGCAAGGGCACTTGGGAACTGAAGTCCCCGGTCTTGGCTGCAGTGCGGCGGTGCAGGACAAAGTTCCTGTGAGGGCTCCCGCGCTGCGGGAGCACGGCAGTGGCTTTATGCGCCTCCGGGCGCTGTGGACCCGCATCAGCGCCTCCTGGCACAAGGGCACTTGGGAACTGAAGTCCCCAGTCTTGGCGGCAGTGTGGCGGTGCAGGACAAAGTTCCTGTGAGGGCTCACAAGTAAAAATCATAAGCAATTGGTAAAAATATATAAAATTTAAAGCAAGTTCATTAAAATAAGTAATGGGAAAAGATAGAAACATTTCAGATAACCTACAGTCATGCAAAAATGAAAGAGATAAAACATCCATTGAATAGGTCCATAGTCCTTTGAATGTGAATTCAAGAAGAGCTACTTGAAAACCGAAAAAAATAAAAGTAAACTTGGTTAAAATTTAACCACTATAATTTCCTTTTTCTTTTAATAAAAGGATCCAGAAATGAGACAAGGCTTCCACCAGGACTAATAGCCTGTATAAACGCACAATATGCTCACAGACACAAACAAACATAACAAACAACATGATATTCATTAAACAACCGTAGTCACATAATATAAGAAATAATAAAGCACACTATACTACACGTACTTCATTGAAGCCTACCATTCTATACACAAATACAACCTAACACAAAACTACACAACTGAAAAACAATACACTAATCTAGGTTTACTACCCCTACCCACACTTGCATACCCCTAAAAACACAAAAAGAAACATACATTTAGTTGTTACTGACCCGTAAACCAGCAGCAGGGAATAGTAATCAACAGGAATTAAGAGTGGCTGAAAATGATGTTAATAGGTTAAAAAATTAGCAGTGAAAAATGGCTGCTAAATGCAAATAAAATAGGACTGTACATCACTAGAATTCAATGATTGTTAAATAATAATTACAAGTATGAGTTGTAATGATTCTTGTTAGTAAAAAATAAATTCAATATAAAGTAATTAATATAATAAAACATTAAAATAAATAAATGAACAAGAAACAAACGTTTTCCACCCAATAAAAAGAAATTAAATAACCGGTGGCCAGATGTACGACCAAGGAATTTGCGACTCGCAAATTGCGTCGCAATACCGACTTGCAATTTGCGACTCGCAAATTGGTATGTACAACATTGTCTGCGACACTGATTGCGATTCCCAATGGGGTCGCAAATTGCATGCCTCATGCATATTCATGAGGCACTCGCAATTTGTGACCCCATTGGGAATGGCTGGCCCTCCCAGGTATGGTTGCCTGCTGGGCTCAGCAGACCTCCATGTCTGGGACTGCTTTTCAATAAACGTTTTTTTTAATGCAGCCGGTTTTCCTTAAAGGAAAACGGGATACATTTAAAAAAAGGAAAAATGAAACGTTTTCGTTTCATTTTTTAAGGGCAAGTAGTGGTCCCTGGGACCACTGCCTACCCTTAACAAATATTTTTAGAGCTAGTCACAAAGGGGAATTCCTGTTTGCGAGTGGTTTACCACCCTTCTGTGAAGGGTGGTAAACTGCAACAGTCATACATGGCATTAGGGGTCGCTATTAGGAAGGGAACGCCCCTTCCTAATAGCGAGTCGCAAAATAGGGTTTGTACATGGCCAAAAGGATTTTTGCATGCCCAAACGGGTCTGCACAAGTAGGAGGTTAGCTGTCATGAGATCTCTCACGGACCGAGCACTCCTCTTTCTCAGCTTGTCATTTTTTTAAGAAATAAAAAATAAAAAAAGAGAGAGCAAACTTCCTATTAGAATACATAAACAACTCTTCCTTTAATATATATTTTTGGGACTATTTATTTCGGTAGAGTGTGACTACAGGGCGACATTCCTACTCTGTCCCCGGGTTGGGATTACTGTTGATGAAACTCGGGTAAGGGGGAGATGACTGTCATACCTTTTACTTCTGGCACAGTTTTAGTTTTATTGAGTGTATCACATCTCATATGGTGTTGGGTGTCAATTCATTGTTGTTGAGAGCACAGCGTGTAATTGGATTTCTCTGGACAATGTTAACATTTTTGCTGTTGTAAAGAAACATAGTGGGTGATCCATGCAGAGGGAAGAAGATCAAATAATAATGGGTTTTGTTTTATCCTTGTAGGTACACCTTCGAAGTGTGTCTACCAAGGGCAAGTATTACCATACACCTTTCCCTACCACATAGTGACTATCTAGGAGGGAGTTTCAGAAATTACAACGGATTTGTATCCTGAGGAAGGCCATTGGCCCTATTGGCCAGTTGATAAATGCTGAAACATGTCGGTATAGCAGATAGGGTAATGGAGATGTTGCTTCTCGCACATACCCTTTTATAATATTTTTTTATCCTGCCAAGAGGGACCCACAATAAAATTCAGGAGGTTACCCACTTAGACAGTTTTAATTGTTTCTCTTTCTGCAATAGGGATCCACCATTGCACCTCTTGACAGCTTCTTTGCCTCTGCACTCATGTCAGTAATACGGCACAGGCGAAGAAGCAAAGGGATTCCCTCATTTGTATGAGGCCATGCCCCCATGCAAATGAGGGAAGACCCTCTGATGATAGCGCTGGCACTTTATGTGTGCCAGCCCTATCGGTATTACAGAAGGGGATTCACAAGCGTCTGCAGCCCCTTCTGTAATACCATAGTGCCCTAGGGGTGCGCAAAGCAGGTGCAAATGCCCGTTGCACCCCTGGGGTACTTCTGTATTAGGGCCCCAGGTGCTTATGTGCCACCACTTGCTCCACTATTCATGCTACTCCCTCAAATGTAGTGGATTAACCTTAATTCTCATGAAGGTGTTAGCTATCGCGCACGACATGTTTGTACCTTATAGCCTGTTCTCATTCATATTAATTTTCTTCTACACTTTAGATAAGAGGGGAGCAAAGAACATATTCCTTCCCTGATGGGAGGGTCTGCCAAACTTTAAAGCTCCATCTATATGTGTGCTAGGGCTCCAAATGGGTTAAAACAAATTAGTCCCAACCAAGGGGCCAATTCCGATCTCGGCCGGTAGGGCTCCGAATCGGATTCGGCTTTACCGGATCCGATTTGGAGCCCTATTCCCTGACCAAATCGTATTTGCGTCCGGGCAAGCGAGTACGATGCGTGCGCTCGCGAAATCTCCGACCGACTCGTTCGCAGGACCCGACCGCTTCGACCGACTCGCACGGGGACGACTCGCACCGCGCAATGGAGACGTTCCCCGGCCGGGTAAGTGCGATGCGCACCTCGACCGCTCCGACCGACTCGCACAGTCCGGCTCCAAGGAGCAGTCGGAGCCGCACTTTGGGGGTCCGTGTCGGACCCCCCTGGAAGCGTAGGCACGCGAGTCGCACACAGGGGGGACCCATGGGTCCCCCCTACACGTGCATGTATGGCGCGACCCGCATCGACGCGAACACGCTGTAGGGGGCGCCCTTGTTCGCGGTCGTGCCCATTGAGTCAATGGGAGCCCGTGTACGCGTCGTACGACTGGCTCCCATTGACTTCAATGGGAGTCCGACCGAATCGAGTCCGATGGCATACGTGCGCATCGTACTCGTTCGGTCGGGCTGCTAGGGTCCGATTCGGTCGGGAATCTCTCCGGGTCCGGCTCGGTCGGGGAGATTTCCGGCCTGAATCGGAATCGGCCCCCAAATTGCTAAACCAAGAAATGAGTATTGAAATGAAACATGCTCACCCTGGTATATTGCGCATCAAGAGGGATGCACTAAAAGTATAATTCCTGATAGAAGTCTGCCAAGTTGGCTATTGAAAACAGGAACCCACGTAATGGATACCCTCTTTAATTGGGCCAAAATTGAGTCTTTAGTTATATCTGTTGTTTGATGTTTTCCTAAGTTCAATAACCAATAAGGATCTTGTAATAAGAGACAGAATCGTGTAAATAATCATTAGCAAGGGGCCCATTATAATCCCCCCTTTTTGTTACTGAACTCACATAATCAAACTAATTTTGGATCTTCTCATCCCTGTGGACTACGCCTTAGGGCTCGATATGCTATCCCATGCTACATATACATGCTAAACATGGTGATTGGATAATATAGCTGTAGAAGAATGGACATGATTTGAGTTGTTTTTGAGTAAAAATCTAAAGTGCACTTCTCACATTGTTTGACCCAATTGCAGTGTCATTTATATAAAAAAGAATGCAGTGATATATGTCTTGTATGTTATCTATATTGCTTCGATGAATATTGGATAAACAATGTGTTATATGAATTTTCAATGCCATTCATGAATAGATATATTAAGATAAACAAATAATAAAGGAAAATACAAAAAGTTTGGATCAAACTTTGTTGTACTGGTCGCATATATACTCGAGTGAGTGACTGATGATTCGGTGAACAACCTGTCAGGTTGCCGGGGGATTTCTTTCTAGCTATAGTATTCACTACAGAAACAAGGCTTTATCACATTCATAAGAAAATTCAATAGCATAAAAAGTTAATAAAATCTCCAATGAAGCAGATGAGTGAAAGGGAACTTGGAACGTGTAACTAATTTATGACTCATAGATATTCGAAAAGAATTTGAACATGGCAAAACTTGAAAATATTACAATGCAGAAAAATATAGTGCTTAAAAAGATTCTGGGATTAATGCTGTAATGGAGATTAAAAGAATACCTTGAGATTTGACCTGGATAAAACCTATACCTGCTAAACTATGAAAAAAAGCAATCTATTTTTAAAATCTCAACAAATATATATATCAGGTTCTGAAGACCGAGATTGCAGTAAAATCACTATTGTTTGATAATTTTAAATAAAAATAACATTGTTTCAAATTACTTGACAGACCTAATATCTCCTCTCAGACTGCTGATATGAGGTAGGACTTACAAAAAGTAAAGGAGGGGTTTAAATAACAAGAGGCCTCTCATATAAAACAAGCCAAAATACATCTAACATGTCTGAGATTATGGATTTGCCAGTTGGAATTTAAATACAATTAATATCAGTAAAGAACATTTTTATGAATGCAGTTTATGAAGCAAAATGCATATTCCTAAAAACATTTAGCAAATAGTAATGTCATTATTTTAAAAAAACAGTGGCTGAAAGTTCCGATTACTGCCTGCTGTGTTAAATAGATAAGAGGAGCAACTATTTTTTATTTTTTTAAAGTATGATTGTGAGGTAATAAGTTATCTAAGGGGATGCTGGGCTATCACTCAAGTTCATTTTAATGGAATGAGATTCTAACATTGGGGTGTATGCATAGCGCAAATGCTGATGACTCTGAAACCACCCATAACATGTTAAACAAATTATGTGAATTGGTAGATCAGTTTATATAACTGTGAGATTGAAGCGTAACTCTAGCTGGAATTGGTAAATCGATTTCTTGTAAAGGGATCGTACACCTGGACTTATGTATGTGCAACATCAATCTATGTCATTGCTGGACCTGGTTGACATATGGTGACAGTAATAAACACTATTAAAGGATAGTCTGTTGATTTATATTAAAACAGCTCAGGAGTGAAGAGACTCAGATTAACCTATTTCCTTGATACAACTGATCATTCAGTAATATGTATGAGGGTTCCGCTTCATCTCCAGTCAAAGAAATAAAAATGGTCTATAAATAGAGATTTGACAAGAGATGGATATTATCTTCAGTGGATAACTGAAGAAATCAATCAGTGTCTGGAAATCAACCATGGATCACCCAGCATTGTAATAGTCTGAGATACTTTAGGCCTTGTTAGAGACCTTATCACTCTATAGTTAATCAGAGAAAGTAATACAACCATCAAGTAAATGAATTATCTAGAAAGATAATTTGAAGCCTTAAACCAAGAAATATTACATTTTCAAGACTACAAATGCAAAATATGGACTTAAATCATATGCAGCAAAATATCACAAAAAAGTTACTAGATATGAAAACAGGGAAAAAGCAGGAAAAGCACTGGCCATGAAAATAAAAAAGGAGAGTGCACAGCATATCCATCAAATAATTGCCCACATAACTAAGTCAAGTGTCAAATATCAGATACAAATAATGACAATAATTAAGTTATTCTATGTGTCTCTGTACCAACAAGAGAGTATAAATACTATTTGCACATTTAATACCAGCTCTCTTAATTACAAACTATGCCAAGCTAAAAAACCTGTCATTATTGAAGAAATCTTAGATGTATTATACGGATATAAAAATTGGGAAGAAACAGGACCTGGGGGATTCCATCATGCAATCTCCACAAAGCATTGAAACATCATTAGCAGAACATTAAGTACAAGTTTCCGGACATTCTGTAAATAGGGAACACTTTATAAAGCTTGAGTAAAGTATATATATATATATATATATATATATATATATATATATATATATATATATATTAAACACAGACTAGATATCACATTGCTTTAGCCTATTTCCAAGGTTAATACAGAATAAAAAGTATTTGCCAGTATTATTGCCAAAATACTCAACGTTGTGATACATACTTTGGACTACAGAGATCAATAGGGCTTTGTACCACAATGGGATATTGGCTCACACATTTTCACTATATTTAATTTGGTAACAACTCACAGTCTATAACTTGCCTTAATTACTACTGAAAAAGAGTTTGATCTTGTAAATAACAATATCTCTGGAATGGATTATGAAGATTCCATCTGAGGTGCAAAAATATAAATAAAGAATAAACATAAAGGAATCTGGAGAACAGGCCTGGGAAATAATCAAGGAGCAAATAAAAATTATCTCACTCAAGGAAGACATCAGAGCTGCCCACTGTCACCAGTGCCATTAGCCCTATGTTAAGCTATTTGCATAAAGCTTACAACTTGTTAGGAAATACTGAGGATCTGCATCCACAATCAGTTCCATATGATCAAACTAAAAGATCTAGCAGGTCCAATGTTTCAACAACTAAGCCATTTTTAACTGACCGAAGCCTAGAAATTGGAAACATTTCAGGATATAAAATAATGCTACCAAAACCTGGATTATGTTAGATAATTTACCTGGAAGTCCATAATACCATAAGAAATCAATAAAATAGCTAGTGATTAAAATACCAATTGTCAATTATAAATTATTTTGGTAAGAAATCATTATAGTGATGGATTTAAATAAACATTGATTAGGAGAATCAGCTATGTAAAAATGACTGTTTTACCCAATCGCTCTACATTTTTCAGCATGACCCAGAATCAGGTTTTAGCTCCTTTTTTAACAACCAGGAGAAGCATGTATTAATAATTTGATAGGGTGCGGCAAAGGAAGAACTTACATTTAAGTGCCAGTCCTGCATAATGCACTATTCCAAGTGTCCTGAACATGTATGTCTTCAGGAGCAGACGAGGATGGAAAAGTGCTCAGAATGTGGCCTTTGCCTGGACAGAAACCTTCCATCTCAGACGAACACACTCTGTGAAACACCTGAGTAAAGGCAAGAGGATTACATGTCCTATGCGCCCACAGGATTCTGATGACACTTGCCAATGGTGTGGGTCATCTTGAATTCCTACAATATAAGTCGCTGTTGGTCTTTAGCATCATTGCAAGGAAATTGTTATACATTTGTGCTGCAACCAGGACTTGCTTTTTGGAATCTTTGACATCTGTTTTTCTGTGAAGTCAATGTAAGACATCTTAGAACCAGAAAACTATATTGCATCACACTTGCAAGGGTATAGATTTGTGTTCACAAGGAGTCATCTATTGTAGGTTCTTAAACTGTGGTCCGAGGATCACTGGGGGTCCACAAAGTCTACTCAGGGAGTCCACAACTGCTTAAATTTAAAATTGAAAAATGTAAAACATTCTGTAAATGTGAAGGAATTTGAAATTGGAGGCTAAAAATTAAGGTAGTATCCTCAGATTAATTTGTGGGAGCAGTGCAAATGCATCAAATAGAATATAGAATGGACAATGAGTGGCCTCAGTTGAATTTAGATAGGCTCCAACCTTCCAATTAAAATTGGGATCATTTAAAAAAAAAAGGTTTGTGAATTAAATAAAATATTTCATCATTTGTGTATTTGTTTGATTAATGTTTGTCTCTTTTTTTTGTGTACAGTTTTGCGGTTTAAATCATCAAAAAGGCTTAGGTCAGGTCTCCGGCCTCCAGTAATGACTCAGTAGGGTCCCCAGATTCCAATAATGATTCCGTGGAGGTCCACAGAAATAAAAAGGTTAAGAACCATGCTCTAGAGCACCTAGTTGTTTTCACACGCTGTCAATGTTGAGTGGGTGGCAGAGTACAAATAATCATACAAGTCAAACCAGGGTTTTAGCAAATTCAACTCCTCTTTACTTTTTTCCTGCAAAGTTTTGAGATGTTTACCTTCAAGAGTAACAGAATTTTCATCATTACAAGTGTCCTAAAATGTATCTTCTTACTTTCTCTTTCCTTGATGTTCTTCTGCGGTGTCAGGGTGTGTCCTCAGACTTGTCTTAACTCCCCTTTGCCACTCCATGTTGAGATCCTCTCCTGGCTTTCTCTTTCATGTACTTTTTATTAAAACTGAAAGGACCTTTTTGTGCTCGGTAGGCTTGAAAGCTACTTTGTACTCCCTTTCACACAAATATGCAGAATATGTTCAGGAAGGAAGTGAAGGTGTAAGTGCCCCACAGATATTACAAACATACCTTATTTTTTAAAGGGCTACTCTCCCAGGCATACAATGCCCAACTAGGTCTGCCACGACTCTCCTGAGCTGTGGCAGGAGTTTTTGCCTTAGAGGAGAGGGTCAGATGTCGTCTCTTGATTCGCCTCTGCATCAGCATTTCCCTGGCTGGTCTTTTGAAAGTGCTGCTCCCTCGCACCCAGTTCCTTTGACTTCTCTGGGTAGCATTAAGCCCAGGTCTTCTACCCAGACAAGATGGAGGGGGCTCCAGCTTCCTAGGTTACACTCTGTTGCTGGATATTGATGTCTTCCCATCATGAGTTCTCTCTGCTGTATATAAATTTTGTATTTGATAGTTAATTAAAACCATTTAAATATAGGTGAACCCACACAGTTCATTCTTAGAGAAAAAGTCTACAATAAAAAGTATATATATCCTAAAAATAGAGATAAAATATTAAAACCTAGTTTTGTCTAGTGGTGGCAGTGCTCAGTGCAGTGAGATTACTAAGAATTTTAATGTAAAACATCTGTATCAGATTACATGGGTGGCTGTGAAAAAGTGCTATGTGCATGGTTCGGGTCCTTTTGATTACACTTCAAGGGAACAAGCTGACTGCCTTTAGCTGTTGGGCAGTTCTCTCGTTGACTTTGTCCATGAATTTCGTGAATTTCACCGTAAGTCTACAGTCTTTGCCCTGGAAGCAGTGCCTGATTGTCTTCTGGCATGATAGAATGTTTAGTTCCCGGAATAAGGGTTTTAGCAGCAGCCTTCTTTCAAACTCAAAAGTGGGGCAAGTGCACAGCACATGGCCTAAGGATTCTTTTGGATAGGAGCAGAAGCGACAGAAGGTGTCTTGGTGTGCGTATTTTTATCTTTGGGCCACTTCCCCTACATCAAATAAGCCAATTCGCAGTCTTAAAACCTTTTGTTTGGACAACTTTGACAAGGGCAGCGATAAATAGTGTTGTGCCTTCGGCTCTAGCTAGATTGGTACTACAAATTGATTGTGGGTCTTGGCTTGTAGCATAAGGAATGATAGTTTTGCTGATTGGGTTTTCACTGACCTGCCCAAGAGAATTTTGAACCAGCTATAGATGTTCAAAGACCTTGGTTGGACTGTGTTCCGTGGTCCGTGTTCCAACTTCACAACCTTCAGTGCCCTGGACCGCCCAAAGAAGAACCTGCACAGTTCTCAATTTTTGTACCCTTTTCCTCTTACAGTCCTGTGTAGCCTTTCTTCCATATCTCCCCCTTCTGTTCTAGGCCTGTCCTCTCTTTCTCTTAAGTCCTTCTTTGCTAACTACCTTCCCTTTGCCTTCCCTAGATCAGTTTCTTGCCGACTGGGTAAATCATGTGTTTTCTGTGTGGCCCATCGTAGTTTTCCCTATGTTAGCCAAACTGTGTGCGCTGTAGGCCTTATTAATTCTTTGCACACGTTACTATAGAAACAAGCTTGCTTTTGTGCCACATTGTACTTTCACATGAACCTGCATATGTTTTCGAGTTCTGTTCTTTTCCTAGGATTTAGTCTGAACACCACCGACAAGGTCAAACAACAATGTCCCTTGTAATTTTTTCTGGCCAGGCACTAGCACCTAGACATAATACAAATATGCAGCTGTTGTTTACGTGCATACATGTCTTGTCATATCGATGAGCACAAGAGCCCAAAACAGACACATGGAACGAGAGTTCTGAGACAAGAGCACTGCGTCTGCTGAGGTGTAGAGCGCCCATCTGTGAATTCTAAGGTACAGGGTCTGCCAGTAATCCCAGAGATATTTGATATATAGTCATTTAGCTTCAGTAGCAGGGGAGGGGGGTTAGGTTACTCCGGCTTATAAAATTACAGGGCTTTTCATGGTATACAGATTATTAACCATGCTAACAGTATTTTTAGTATGCATTTGTTTTCTAATTGTGGCACGTATACTGCATTTTGGAGCACGATAGTTAAAATAAATATTCTAAACTTCCTTTGTGTCTCCTGGTTATCTTTTTGGGGACAAGTATGAGTGAGAGAGCAAAAGGGTGTGTCCTGTTACCACGATCCCTGAGAGGATTGAGAGTGTTGCGTTCTGGGGTACCAAATCACTTGTTCCTCTGGTAAGGTTAGGAGGGTAAGTGAGCACTATAGCTAGTTGGACTCAGACTCATAGATACTGAGGGGGTATGGTGACTCAGTCCCTACATTCTGATGATCTATGGTTCCAAGTGTAGTTCTGTTCTAGAGCAGAATCCCTGCTGCACAATTAGAGTCACACATTATTTTAGATTTGCTTATTTTGTGAGGAGTCATGTGATGGGATTGCAAACTCTAAGCACTTTTTAATCCACAAGAAGTTGTCTGCGCGAGTCACAAATTAACTATTGCTATAAACTCTAGTGGAAAATTGTTGGTACAGAATTTTTGTAGTACATTATGCTGATGCCAATAATATTAAATATAGGCTATAGACGAGATATGGTAATACTAATGAATTAATTTCAAGTTACAGTAATCAATGAGTTATATTGAAAGTAAATAAATCACATGAAGCAATTTTCATAAACTTAAAGGTACACCGCTCTGTAGCTAATAACATACTATAATTCCGAGTGTGACTCACACTTACTATTTCAATCTTAATTGCATTTCAGCTAAAAAGAAATATTAAAATTCAATTTATGCTGGAGAGCGGGAAATTGAGAGAGTGCCAACAGGTATATCAGATACAATAATTTAAGTTAAACTCCAAGATACACACTACAGTCATATAAAGATCCCCTTTTGCTTTTAGATATCATTGCTCCTATTGTGCAGACTACCCCAGCTGTGCAGCAGGCAATGTGATGCTATCCAGTTTCTCTATTTCTCTCTCTTGCCCCACTCTCTTTTCCCTAGGCCTACTTCAAACCTGCACAGTAGCAGTGTCAGGGTAGTTGTGGGCTCAGGGAATTCTGGAAACTACCAACCTTCCTGTTGCATGCGGATTGCCAAATTAGTGTGTCTTGACATTTTTTTTATATGGTGAAAACAAATTACCAAAGTAAAACTGGGTCAAACCACTAATAAAAGGGAACTTGGCTATCCAGATTTCAATTACTACTATTGGGCAACACATCTATATAAAATTAAGTTCCACAATGTTGTACTAACACTGATTTCAGTAAAATCCAAATCTTGATTCATCTGGTTCCAGCAGATGCCTGTCTGATGAAATTAAGATCTCCTAAAAATGTAAACAAGGTATTACTGAAGTTGATTGTACAACTATGTAAGATCTGGCATTATATAAGTAAGATTTACAATATTGTTGAGATGGCACCTACTACACTATATGGAACAACCCAAATGTCCATCAGCATTCATCATCACACCATGTTATGCCTCACATAAAAACTCCATCCAAGTCTAATTTATCCTCCCACAAGTTCAGTCAAATACCTTCTTTCAGGACCAATTAGTGGTAAGACCCATGCCTGCAAAAGAGGGAACTGGTGTTAGATGGCACAATAACAATGCCTTGAATATCCTTTTGCCACAGTTTATTTTAGGGCTACGTAATTGTTACAAGTGAGTATTGTAGTGCAAAACTGTAACACATTAAAGGAAATCAGGGACTCACATCACTTCTTGTGAGATTGGCAGCTATGCTAGGTGTAACCTTGTATAAACTCCTTGCCCCTGCTAAAACTCTCTGCTGAAGTTTGAAAGAAGCAGCAACAATTAGGGTCCTACTTGCCCTGCGGTAATATCCGCCTTGGATGAGGGCACAGGTCGGTGACTGCAGATCATCTGGGCTGCCCCAATGCCTGGTAATCCATTTTGCACTATTATCATGCAAAGAGACATCAAAGGAAGCAAGGTAAAGCACAGAAGAATGCAGCACTCCTCGCTTAGCATTAACTCACCTAGATATGGCAGCAGGGTGTATCCACTGACATCAACCTAGAGCAAAAGACATTAAAGAAACTGAGAAAGCGTGCTTGAGCAGTACTAACTTTTGCACTCTTAGAAACACTTTTGACAAGTGTTAATTGTGGGTTTCAAAGAGACGGTTTGTGAAATGTGCCTCCAGTAGTTTTCATAGAAACAATATTGTAATCTTATCAATTTATTTTTTTGTCAAGCAATATTTGGGTTGTTTTATTATATGCATAAAAAACATTCAGAAATTATTTAAGATTGCTGTAGCGTTTAGAAGACATTATGAACATTCCGATGTAAACATGAGTACACAGAATTGAGAGTGCTAGTGCTTCAACCCCTATTCTTTTTTTAGGCAATGGCAACAAATCACCACACACATTCTTGAGAAGAATATCAGAGCTCCTGAAAATGTCTGGGATAGAATATCTTAAAGAAGAACTTGAATGTAGAGAATTATTTTATAGAAAGTATTTATCAGAGGTCCTTTGTTTCCATAGAGGTCACCAAAGTGAACCAAACTATTCAACTAGCAGAAGTGAGGTAGAGAAAATGCCAGGAACATAATTCCATGATCTTCTGACCTGCAAATAAATAATTTATTAATAGTATTGTTGTCGTTTAAGGGCTGCTTCGTCATCACAAGCAATTCTGGAACAACAAGGCAGGTGATGCTCCAGTCAGCCCCCCACCCCAAATGACATCAGAATCATATTGAAGCCCAGTGACCACTCAGACTCAGCGATCTGCTATTGCCGCTGGAATCAAGCAGATTTATTTACTTTCTCTCTCATCCCAACCCCCTTTCCCCTGTTTGTTATTGTAAAACTCTGTCTCAGTTCAGGGTTTCCAATACTGAACTGCCACATTGTAGAAATGTCATCATTCACACGGCAGCAAAAGAAAACATGGTGTTTTCGAGAATCTTAATACATCAGAACAATTGAAAAAACATCAACCCTTGTATACATTTGGAGGCCTGTTCTAAAAGGATCAGTTAAAGATCGCCAACAAACAATACCTGAAAAGATCTGCTGTGCAGATACATTCAGGTGCTGCACTACCTTGTCCCAGCGACTAAGCAACACAGTTCAATCGACAAGCAGGGAATTAATGCTGTCCTCAAAGATAAAATATTCACAAGACATGAAGTTTCACAAATCTAAAACAACTCTGATTCACAAAGTGGAGAGGGTGGGTAGATAGATAGATAGATAGAATTTTATTGTGCCAAGTTATTTAAACCCATCACAATATAAAAACAGCAATCTAGGTAAAACACATAAAACTGAGCAACAAACAATTCATTGCTTAATCCATCGAGATATGTAGCAGCACTCGACTCTGTAAGGAGCCAGATTCACTAAAGTGCAAGGTGTGATGACGACCACATGAGATTAAAAAGGCCATCAGATAAAGCAATGATAACAACCTACTCCATACACAGAGGGTTTGTCAAATTAAGTGAAAATAACAACCTACTCCATACACAGAAAAAAACCATTGTAGTCTGACTAAAAATGGATGACTCTTCAGTGGGTAAGATAGTTAAAAACTCTCAGACGGTGGATTCAGTAGCTTTAGTGCTTCTTTCAGGAATTTCACACATATAGCTGATAGCTGCAGGTTCACACCAATCAGACACGCAAAAAAAGGCAAAGACAGCTGTATTGCATTGTCTTATGACAGGTTTACGGAACAGTGGTTTCAATCAGAAACATCTTACGTTTTTCAAAACTGGGCACACGTATATGACGTAGGAAAGACTTTCCCCATCTTATAGTTGCATAGGCAGCGGTGCTGCTCCATAGACCCTGTTAACCGCCCAAATTTATAGCCTTTTAGGGGGCAGGCTAAGTTCACTGCTTTCCCTGGCTCTCTGTACAATGCGTCACATAAATTGGCATGGACTTTTCAAGCCAGTTCTTGTTTATCGTCAACTCCGGATTGTATCTTCGCAGTTTTTTCCAGCAGTTTAGCAGTATGCTTCGGAGTTAAGTTGTGATCAAAGATGTTTAACGCATTCAGGGCTTCCATTGCCTCCCTCAAGTAGGGTTTCCACATTCGTTTTTCGTCGTGTATACCTCGCTTTACAATTTCTTTCAGGGATCCTGGTGCTGCAGCCCTGAGCTTCACATAGTATCCCAAAACCTAAGCCTTTAACAACACTGATTGCTTATAAAGGCCAAATTCCAGCTGTAGCTTTGAAGATGATGCTGCATCAGCAAGGTTGAATTGGTGCCTATAACATCTTAATTGCACTTTGTCCAGCCAACCCGAGATGTGATCTTTAAAAATCAGTGAATCATACGTGAGAGTTGGCATAAATTTGGCGTTAATCACTTTAAAGATGTCCGTTAGATCAGGCCACTCCTCTTGAAGCCATTTTTTAAAGCTTGTTATCCTTGACAAAGCAGAATGCTTTAGCAAACCAAAGTATGTGACAAGAGAGCCACGGTTGTTGAAATAGATGCCCAGATATTTAGAATTCTAGAGCCAGGTTATTCATTGAAAAATTTAATTTGGCCACATGTCTATTTTTAACCTCACAGTCCATGATTTTCATTTTGGCATAATTAACTTCCAGCTTGTTTTCTGCACAGTGACAAGCAAGGGCTGGCAGTGATTGCTGCAGCCTTATTGTGGTGTGATCAAATAATAAAGTATAATCCATGTACTGAAAGCATTGAATATGGGAATCAGCAAATTTGGGTGGAAGAGCGCATGCCACCACCAGTGCTTTGTTAATGTCTGCCAAGTAAAGGTTAAACAATAGTGGAGCGAGAATGCAGCCTTGCTTTACTCCAGCTGTGGTCTTGATGTTATGGGTATTGACTCTGTTAGATTTAACTTTAACTTTTACCCAGGTTTCTGTGTATAGGCTTCTGATGGCTCTCAGAAGATCTTCCGTGATGCCCCAACTGGACAGCTTCTGCCACAGTCCCCCGCTATTCACTCAATCAAATATGGTTTTGAAGTCTATCGAGGCGACATAGAGCGGAGGGACCTTTTTGCAGTTTGAGGCTTGAAACAAAGAGAAGATAAATCAAATTGTCTTCAGTGCCGTGCCCACTCTAAAACCCGATTGAGTGATGGGTATTAGGGCCTTCGTGTTTGACCACTCCTCTAACTCCTAATTTAGTATTTTGGTGAAGCATTTACCTTCCACAACAAGTAAGGCAATAAGCCGAATGTTGTATGGATTGTCACATGCACCTTTTTTATGTATTGCAATGAGCATGGCACCTTGCCAGCTATCCGGCATTGTGTTCTCCCACAGACAATTTTTGAAAAGGGGACTAAGTAAAGATGCCCGCTCTTCTGTATCAATTTTCAAATATTCTCATGGGGAAGTCATTCAGGCCTGGAGCTCCAGCAGCTTGAAAAGATGCCAATGTACACTTAAGAAGTTCTTGGGACGCAGCTGCTTCTCCCCAGTGCAGCAGGCTTTTGCTAGAGCAGTCCACTAGTTCTTCCACAGGATCCTCCCAACCGCCTTAATTTTGCCCAGCATTATACAGGTTTAAAATATATTCTGACCACTTGGTGGCCGGCAAGGCAGTAAAGGTTTTTCGCATATTTGGCTCGACCTATTCTTAACGAGATTCCAAAATTTTGCTGGATTTTTAGTTTTCAGTGACTCATATAATTGTGGTGGGAGGGGGTGTAAAACACTGTTGGCCATTCATGTATCATAAGTAGAAGTTATAACAATTACTTCAGAAGTATGGAATCGTTTCTATATTTAATGCTGATTACTTTCACTTGATCAAAATTACCCCAATAGCTCTGCAGACTGCAGATCAGGAAAAAAAAGTACATTTGAGGGAAAAATGAAATACCCTGCCCGGGATGAGGTATATTTGAGATATGTATATATGGCCTCCTATTACCAATGCAAGACCAAAAATGTATTTCAGCTGCCTGTACTCTCTGCCATAACCTTGTTGCTATACAACGATTAACTGATTTACCTTCAATTAATGAGTAATAGCGCAGATAATTTCTTGATTATATATCAATGTAAAAGAAGTTCTGAGCAAAAGACCACCATCCAAGATAAAGTCAAATGCTTTTAAGGAATCTGGTATATTCGTGGTACCTAACCGACACCATGCAAACAGCACGCTGCATGTAGTACCAAACTGAATACCTCATTACATAATTGCTTACCTAAGTAATTTCTGTGTAACTGTCTACAGACCATTACTGACTTGGTGTTGGCTTATGTTTTGTGGAAGTGTATTTAAAATCTTTAACTTTGAGCTTTTTTCTCTAAATCCTTTACTATCTAACTCTTGGGAACTTGTCAAAGGGAATCAGGGAAGGCTCCCTGACCACATCCTTGATGGCGATAGAAGAAATGGTGAAATATGCATGCCTCTGCATAGAACTTGAATGCTGTGATTTTAAATGACTCCACTACTAAGTAAGGGGGTAAAGGTCCTCTCATTTGGATACCTTAAGAGGAGGATGCAACAGAAAGATAAATAAGCTATAAAGATTAAATCCATCTTTGATTACTCCTTACTATTAGATGGATACTGCACCTGGAACCTGCTGAATGATAAGCTGGCACAGGCTTGGGGCTATGTAGCACTCAGTAAATACCACTGTGTTCTTTTCTCTGCTAGGATTCCGTGGCATAGCAAGGTCGCCATGGACCTCAGTGCAAACTGAGAAAGGAGGCCCCAGTCCTGATCGGAGCCTCAAAACCCTCATTAAAACCTTCTTTGCCACTCATCATCCTTCCGTGGCACTAACTGTCCCACTGGGCTTTCACAGAATGCAGAACGACAAAGCAGTGCCATTAATGTAGTATCCAACAGGGACTGAACACATCTTCACTGGTCAATTTGAGGATTCGTCACCAAGAAACTTTCGGTCAAAGCAGTGAAGCTTGTAAAAAACAGGACAGAATGAGCTAGTCACAGATAAGGGGACTTACAAATTCAATGTAAGTTTATATAACATACTTTAGCACCAGTGAGTCTCTGGGCGATATTGCCACATGGTGCTTGGAGTATTTTCATGAAAACCTAAAAATAAATATGTAGAGATCTCAAGCTACACTATATCAGGAATGAGTATCTCATCCAGAAATGAGTATCTCATCCACTGTGACTGGAATATACGTTTTGCATTTATAATGTAAAAATCAAAAGTACTAATGTCAGAGTACAAAGACTAAAGAAGGGACTAAATATACTGCTGATGGCAGACAAGGAAAACATAAGAGGTCTAATGTTTTGAAAAGGTGATAATGACTCTGCCCTCAAACGTCAATCAGATTTATGTAAATATGATTAAAGTTTGTGTACTCCCCACATTCTGACTGCAGCCCATCCGTCATGGCTGCAGGTAAGAGGCAGCAGCCCACTTCCTGCATGTTGCGTGTTCTTTTGTGTGCACCCGTTGTGATTGCCAGATTTGTGAGATTGTTCTCACTTTTGGTAGGTTCAAATGCATGTCACGGATGCCTTTTCTACTGCAAAGGCACTGTGCAGAGCTTAGTATGGAAATAAACGAATTGAATAGTAGGTGAATCCGCCTTGCTCTTGTATGCCTCTCTGATACACACCTCAACCCACTCCTCCCTGAAGGACTGTGGCAGCCAAGAAAGGTAGTCTCAACAGAACGTTTCCAATCCTCCACTACGCTCTGGTATCTCTAGGTGAACTCGAAATGCTCGCTCTGTTCTAAAAACCGTCATGTAATTAAGCATCCACTCATGTAATGATTTCTGATGTCATCAGCCAAGTGACCATATACGGGAGTGAATGTTCTGTGAGTGCATTTCTTCCACGCCAATCATCATTTTGCTGTCTTAGAACATCAAAGGTGCAAATATAGAATTCCATGATCAGTTTTAAGGGGCTTTGGTGCTAACCTACTTTGAGCTCATACATTATATAAGTGGATATTGTCAACTTTAGGTAAATGGTAGTCACATTGGTCTATTTGAACAGGGAAAGATGATCAGTACAAAACTGACAACAGACAATTTTGCTTTTTTGGAGACAGGACCACGGTTATAAAATCTCACTTGTTTTTCAGTTTTCAGCTCGACTTTGTTTATTCATCTTTTCCAAAATCCTGGCCTTTACTTGCTATTTGATGCTGCAGTGTCCGCTCCAAATACTGAACGATTGCTTGTTGCTGTAAAAGTGCGCGCACTGTTAAATACTTGCCCGTGATCTCTTCTCAGGCCGCATGAGAAGAAGCCACGCAAAAGCAGCACAACAACGTGTGGTGGTGTGATGAATGGGTGATGTGCTCTCTCATAAAGTGAGTACCTTTGTGATTGGATGACTCCATCACAAGGCGCATTAGAGACCGCCAATCACATAGCAGCTTACCATGTGAGCAGGCATGAGTACAATAACTGCGGCTATGCTATGACTTACTTACAACTGCAATTGTGAGCTGCCTCAGTCACTTTACAAAGTGACACAGAATACACAGCATGTGAGCAGCCAATTCCAAGGCCCCCTCAACCTCTGGGCCTAAGTGACATTGCACCTTCGGCACCAATAATAGCTATACCCGTAGTGGAATCTCAGAGACATCAGGGAATCACAACCTCTCATGAACATCCAACCACCACTAAAATATTAAGTATCTCACTAAAATATTAAGTAACTCAACAGAGAAATAAATAATCCCAAGTAAAGGGGATTTAGGAATAAACTAGAATATCAACTCCAAAAATTAGGAAGGGAAACGAAAAAACAAACTAAACATTCACCTCCAAGGAAAAAAAAATGTAATCATTTTTTACCCTTCGATGTATAAGGTGCTTATAGTTAGTTTAAGTTCCCCACATAATTACATTCATATCTCTTGGAAAACTCTTGGTTTTCAAAAGTCTTTTACCTTATGTTTTTTCTTCCTGCGGGTGTGTTTTCAGACTCCCCTATCTGGGTGGCTCACTTGTACCAGTGCTTGATTTGAGCCTGTGGTTGCCAGTGGGGCTCACCAGCACTCATTTTTGTGGCAGGTGGGACCCACTAACTCTTATTTTTCCTTATCAGACATTTCTCTGGAATAAGAGTGGGGGGGAACACACCAAACAGGAAAGAAGAAGGAAGAGAAGACAGAAAAACCGCCAACAAGGAAGAAAGCAGGAGCCTGCCAGAGTGAGATTAAGGGGCAGGGAGTGTCAGGCAGTGATTTAAAGAGGCATGAGGAGGATTCAAGACTACACAGCTTTGGTATTTAACGCTGGACATTTAATAGCACTGGCCGCTGTCTTTTGTGTTGTGCTTTGGGCATCGGTACTCATTATGTTACAAATTAAGCACTGCTTCTTGCGTAATATCTATAATGGGTGATTTAAATCTGAAACAGAAGGGTGGATTAGTTCCCTGCTTCACTCATATCACATTACTTACTAGCTTAAATTGAAATGGCTTAGAATTAAAGTTCCTACTGTAGAATCTTACCATTGCTTCTTCAGCTGGAGATGAGATCCACGATTCTTCAAATTCCTATGACACGATCCAGTCATCTGAGATCTTAACATCAGATGGCATATGAAGAAGAATCAAGGCTTGGATCTCTTCAAACATACTAAGAAATGCACCTCTGAAACTTGAAAGTGCTATCACATAGAGATTAAGGGGGCATCAGAACTCTCAAGTCTCCCAGGGGATGCGGAGGCCAGGATATTTTTTTCTCTGCTGAGAAGCCTTGCGTTCACCTTGGCTACTTCGACGCTGAGCAGTGTGCTACCATACAGAGCAATCCACTGTACCGGCACCCGGGGGGACTTCATTTCCCGGCAGTCCTTGCGGCCCGTGAGCCGCCAACGCGCCTGACTGTTTGCGCCCGGAGGCGCACAAAAGAACACAGAGCCTCCCGCATCGTGGGAGAGCGATCCAGTGTGTCGGCACCGGCACCCGGGGGGACTTCATTTCATGGCACTCCTTGCGGCCCGTGAGCAGCCAATGCGCCTGTCTGTTTGCGCCTGGAGGCGCCCAAAAGAACACAGAGCCTCCTGCAGCGCAGGAGAGCGATCCACTGTACCGGCACTCGGGGGGATTTCATTTCCTGGCACTCCTTGCGGCCCGTGAGCCGCCAATGCGCCAACGCGCCTGACTGTTTATGCCCGGAGGCACACAAAAGAACACAAAGCCTCCGGGAGCGCGGGACGCACGCGGGCGTGCCCGGGCCAAAGGCAGGCCCGTCTGCACCCATCAGCGACAGGAGGAGGCAGGGCAGGGCCGCCCCCCTTGGCCTTCACTTGTGGCTCACATTAAATCGTAAGTACTGCATTGATTGAACCCCCGGGAACAACTGTGCTACCCCCCTATCTTCTTGACTAAATGGCCACTACTATGGGAAAGAGAAAGGCATCCGATAAAAGCATGGGCCCAGGTAGTCAAAGGAAAATCCCACAACATGCGGTTGAAAACTGCACCCTAAGTGAAATTGATGAACTAATGGAAGAGGTCGAGGGCCTGTTAGCTCCTAATCACGATCAAACAACCCAAATCGTAAGGGGAAGGAGAAGGGTGCTACGGAGATTTGCCCCAAACGCTCCAAAAACCCCAAAAGTATAAACTCATACTTCAAGAATCCATCAGGGATAACCTTAGATACAAACCCTAATAGCCAGAGTTTGTGCAATCCACAACATCAACACTGCACCCAGCAAGCGTTAGACCCCGTAAGTAACAACGAAGACCGCTTTGTCATAAATGTGGAATGTTCAAATATATATACCACACTGGATAACCTACCGGACAACCACGAGAACGCAGGAAATGACCCTCACTCAATTAGGGGGGCGGATACAACTACGATATACGCACCCCAGACCACTGTGGGTCTGGTTGACCAACTGAATGGCCTAAAGGATGAAGTAAGATCCCTAAAGGAGAATATGGAAAAGATTTCAAAACTGTTAGTTAGGAAGCTCGAAACATTAACTACTCTGGTCCAGGGAGTAACCAAGCCACAGGGGGGGCAACGACACCATCTGAACTGCACAGACTGTATCTAATAAAGGGGCACATAAACCATCTGTTGAGCAATGTAAGAACAAGTCTACCTATCCCCAAAACCATAGTAGAGGTGAAACCTTGTTTGTTGAAAACACACCTAACTGTGATTATGCCCATCCGAGCGACATGCTGTACGCAAAATCTGCCAAATTGGCAAAGACAGATGTGCGCTTCGAACCCCACACTATGCCTCCTAAAAAAACTGAAATAGGCAATAAGAATAAGGCAACTTTTACCAATAGCAACAGCCAAAGCTTTGATGTTTACATGATTAATGTTCCTAAAATTGGATACGTCACAAAAGCAGGTGTCGATCCATAATAAGGGAGGACGTAATCAATGCTAAAAGGTTTACAGCAGGAAACCAGCAGCAGGATTACATTGGAGTAGTTCTTAGGGATGTGGCCCTAGCAGAAGGCCTAATTGCAATAGAACTGCGTTTTAGACCAGACACTGATATTCAAATAACCCTAAAAATGAAACCCCCTGCGATATATTGGATCTCCCTGTTAATAGGCATCAACATTTGCATTCATGCAGAGAGCACCCCAACCCTAGAGAACCTCCTAGTCTCCTAAACACTTCAGACATCGATTGACTCATCATAGAAAGCCCTGAATCGTGCTCTAGAACTGTAATATTTCAATCCCCAGTAGTTAAAGGGATTCAGTCCCAGATATCAGTTGATACAAGTAGCACTGAAGGGCACAGGGGAGCTGATACTGGAATCAACACAGGGGAGTATATCATGCCACAGGGAGAACCCATTCAGACCACCACAAGAGCTCCAGGGTTGTTAGAGGGCGACTTCTTAAAATTACTCTCCTGGAATGTAGCAGGAATAAAGTCTAAACTATCGGATCCTCTCAGTTGACTCCCATCATATCATATTTCTTCAAGAAACATGGGCTACTTAAGTAATACCTCGCCCAGGTTTTATTGCCTTTAGTGCTAATGCAGTCCCCTCCTCGGCAGGGTGTCCTTCAGGTGGCCTTTTGATATGGCTAAGATTGGATCTGTTCCCAGTGGCTAGATCTCTAGAATTAGTAGTGATTGTTTATCGATACTAATTCTAGAGATCTACTTGCCCTGCAAATTAAAATAGAAACCCAATCAGGCCCCAGACATGTAATACTAGTAAACATATATATCAGTTCAATACCCCCAAATGCTCAATCAACTACAGAAAACAGGATAGATGCCCTTTTGAGACAGTCCAACCAGAAAGCTTTAAAAATCCTAGAAGGCGATTTTAATACCAGCATCCCTCTATCGGCTGGGTGTAGACACTCAGAAATCTCCCCCCCACGAGAATACAAGAAAATAACAAAAGTATCAAAAGTGGGTACCCAAATTATAGAATTCATTACTGATCATGGTCTGAGAATTGTAAACGGTAATACCAAATCGGATTGCCCAACCCGTACCACCTTTAAAAGAGGCCTCAGTACATCAAGAATTGATTATATTTCAGTGGATAAAGATCTAAGGCCAGACCTTTATGACATGCAAGTAATTCGTAGATCAGATAGCGACCATCAGGCACTAAGCGCATCCTTCTCCAAGAGCCCTTTTAGCGATGCAAAATTGGAAATGGTAGCCATCACACCGTTAATTACCACCACAAATAATTTAAGAAATGTCAAATAGGCAGAACACCTGGCAGATGAAAATAAACAGACACTCATATATAACATCTTTGCGTCTAAACTCTCCCAGTTTGATTCAACTAATGACAACAATATTAACTTTTTTACAGTACACTGTGAACTCATGGATGCACTAAGGCCGTGCTTCATGAGGGAACAGAGGAGAGGAACTTTAAAAAGGAAAATGCCATCCTGGTATGCTAAAACGTGCCGAACAGGAAAGACCCACTTGCTGAGATCCATCAAAAAGGGTTATAGGTTGGAAATGATCAAATCTTGGTGCGACTATAAAACCCTCTTGCTTAAAGCTAAAAGAGAATGGGAAGAGGACCAATGGTTATTAATCGCTGATACACTAAACAAGGGTGACCACAAAAGTTTCTGGAGACTAATAGCAGTCAACCCCTCTAATTTCGACCCTTTAGATCCTGTAATAAACCCTGATACTTGGGTCACCCACTTTAGTGGCCTATCTGAATGCACACACCAAAATAACAAACCTGAGAGCTCCACCTTAGAAGGGGCCTGTGGCCATCAAACGCCAAATGAGACTACCACAATGACCTCACCCGTGGTCCACTTTACTTTTACTTTATCTGAAACTTTTAAAGCTATTAAACAAACGGAAAAAGGCAAGGCACCAGGAATGGATGGCATAGCGGGCGACCTTTTCCTCTCCCAGCCAGACATCTGGTCACCATACTTGAATACCCTATTTAATAGCATCTTAAAGGGTAACTCGATTCAACCATCATGGTGTGGTGCTGTCATCATAACCATCCACAAAAAAGGTGATAGAACCAACCCCTCCAATTACAGGCCCATAAGCCTGCTGGATAACTCACAAAAAATCTTCTGCAGATAGGTCCTGTACAAATTGAATGATTGGATGCAGCAGAACAACATCCTTGAAGAGTCCCAAGCAGGCTTTAGAACAAAGATCAGCACATTGGACCAGGTCCTCCGCTTCAAGGTGATAGCCTGGAAATATGTCACCTTGATTCATGACCACCTATATGTCGCCTTCATAGATTTGAGGGTGGCATTTGACCTGGTCCCAAGAGAAACACTATGGGTAGTCCTAGAGGGCTATGGCATTCCCTCAGATCTATTGAGAATATTAAAACTGCTCCATAAATAATAATAATAATAATACTGAAGCTTGTATAGCGCGAACAGCTACCTCAAGAACAGAGGTGTCCCGGCGCTCTAGCACCAAGCAGCGCATGCACATAAGTTTAGGCACTGGGGTCAGGCCTAATCATTGCTAAAGAGCCATGTCTTCAGCGCTTTTCTGAAACTGGTCTCAGTGTTAGCTTGGCGGAGAAACCCAGGTAGGGCATTCCACAATTTAGCCGTTCTTACTGTGAACGCCCTACCACCCAGACGGGCTTTCGCAAAGCGGGGAGCGTAGAGCAAATTCTGAGAGTTTGACCGCAGGGAACGATTTTGCTTATACCGGCAGAGTCTTTGTTTAAGATAGCTAGGACATCTTCCCTGAAGAGCCCGATAGGCCAGGGTCAAGGCCTTAAATTCGATTCTTTTGGCTACCGGGAGCCAGTGTAGCTCCTGTAAATGCGGAGAGACATGATGTCGAAAAGTAATGCGTCTAATTAGTCTCGCAGCCGCATTCTGCACCATCTGCAGACATCTAATCGAGTATTTAGGCAGGCCAAGATATAAGCCGTTTGCGTAGTCCAGCCTGGATGTCACTGTGGCATGGACTACGGATTTACGGCAATCTTCTGGCATAAAATGTAAAAATTTGCAGAGGTTTCTCAATTTACTAAAACACGACGCAGTGACCTGTTGAATTTGGGCCGAGAAAGAGAGGTCCGCCTCCCATCTCACCCCTAGATTTTTGATACTCGTGCTAGGAGAAGGCAGAGGGCCCATTTCTACCGGCCACCACAGATCTGGAGCAGGCACAGGGCCATTACCGATAAACAGCACCTCTGTTTTTCCCGCATTGAGTTTTAGTTTGTTTATATTCATCCATAGGGCTATGTCTCTCAAGCAACCTTTAAAATTCTTAAAAGCCTCTATCGTTCGCTCTTGAAAAGGAAAAACCAGCTGGGTGTCGTCAGCGTAGGAGATTGCCTTCACACCCCAATTGGCAATCAAAGAAAAAAGTGGGGCTAGGTACAAATTAAAAAGTAAAGGGCTCAGCGCGGAGCCTTGAGGGACGCCACACCATTGGGGTTTAGGTTTTGATTCAAATGGTTGTAAGGCGACTCTTTGGGTACGGCCGCTAAATATGATTTCAGCCAAGTCAAAACCTTCCCCCAAAACCTGTGTCTTGTAATCTCTGCACCAACACGGTGTGGTCGACGGTGTCGAAAGCTGCAGACAGATCCAGGAGCACCAGTAGCACTGATGCCCCTGAATCTAACGACCATAACACCGACTCGGCCACCTCCAGGAGGGCAGTCTCCGTGCTATAGCCTGCCCGAAAACCAGATTGTGTATCATGCAGGGAGGCATTGCTCTCAACAAAGTTGGTCAGTTGCCGCTGGACCAACTTCTCTAGCATTTTACCCGGAGCAGGCAGTAAGGAGATTGGCCTAAGATTGTTGAGGTCTCCTGGGTCACCATTAGGTTTCTTTCTCAAAGGGAGAAGGGTAGCGTGTTTCCACTTGTCGGGAAAAATGCCAGTTCCAAGAGATGCGTTCCAGATATGAGCTAACACACCAGTAAGAGAGAGAGATAGCATTTTCCAAAGTTTAGGAGGGCATGGGTCATCTGGGGCACCTGATCTACATTTTTGAATTTCAGCCAATGCATCCTGATGCGAAATGGGTAGAAAATTTGTAAACAGCGGAACCTCCACTGCTTCCAATGGTGTGTCCGGTTTCTCTGTTACCATGGGTGCTGAAAAGGAGTCATAGACCTTTAAAATTTTGTTATCAAAAAAGCTTGAAATGTCTTCACACAAGGCTGGGGATGGTTGCACTTCAGTCTCTATTGCTTTTGGCTTAAAAAAGGACTGTACTACCTTAAACACCTCTTTGCTGGAATGATCTGCCTTATGGATACTTGAGACAATATAGTTTCTCCTGGCTATTTTTTGCGACTTATGAAAATCTTTCAGAGCATTTTTATAGATTGCTTTAGCTAAGTCGCAATAGTTTATTCTCCACAAACGTTCTAGTCTTTTGCACCTCCTCTTTTCTTCTCTGAGTAAATCAGAGAACCAAGGAGCCGATGGGGACAGTCTACGAGACTTCACCATTCTAGCCGGAGCAACGGCATCCACAGCCGTGGAGATCCATTGATTTATTGCAAGAGCATCTACATTGGGGTCTGAAGATAAAAGAGGAAGATTGTTCTGAAGGATAGGACCTAGTGCTGCTGCGGTCAGATTTTTCCAATTTCTTTTTATGGTAGAACGCTTGCCTCTGGCCTGGCCGGTATTAGTCAGCCCAACCGAAAAAGGAATCAGATAGTGATCCAACCATACCAGAGGACAGGGAGACTCCATAACCATTGAAGAAATGTTCGAGAAGACTAGATCCTGGGTATGACCTGCTTTATGGGTAGGAGCGGCTACCATTTGCATTAAATTGGCGCCTGCCAGAGAGGAGACCAACTGAACTGCTTGTGAGCAGTGAGGATCATTCACGTGTAAATTAAAATCGCCAAGGGCCATAAAATTGGCATAAGCTAGCGATTTTTGAGCAATATAGTTGCAAAGATCCTGACATATATTAGCTACACAATCAGGTGGTCTATAGATGAATATGCCCGAAAGGGATGAAGAGGGATTGATTTGGAGGCAAAAATTGAGGCCTTCAATGCCCTGTATGTTGAGAGGGGCAGAGGAAACTAACTCCCATGAGTCTTTAAATATAATGGCCACCCCACCCCACCCCCTCTTTTGATAAAAACACATATGCGAGGGTGAGATGGAACACCATAGGGGACATGACAGACAGGATAGAGATCCTGCAAGGGGTCAGACAAGGGTGTGTCCTCGCCCCAACACTCTTTAGCTTATATATTAACTGCGCAGTGAGGAAGCTGAAGGAATGCAAACATGACGCCCCTAGACTGGCAGGAATACCAACACCAATATTAATGTTTGCAGACAATACCCTGCTAATCTCTCGGACACCAATGGGCCTGCAATCTGAAATGAATGCCTTTGTAACTTTCTGTAGAGAAAGGAGATTAGAATTAAATTCATCTAAATCTATCGAAACAATGTGGCACAGAATCTCTCGCCTTGAGCTCTGTAAGGCAAGAACTGGGCAGGGAGGTCACTCTTCTCACCTGGCTGGAGTTGCTTCAGCCTGAGATGCTTTTGAAGTCTATTCTGACAGTTCGAAGTCGACATCTCCATCAGGAACCTCTGTTCGAAGCATCATGACCTTAGGGGTGCATCTTTTATACCAGTCGGTTTCAAAATGGCCAGTGAAAATTACCAAATCTCCTGGGCCTGGAAAATCTTCTCTAAATCCGTCAAGATTTGGGAACCCTTGACCACCAGAGACTCAATCGTGTTCAAGCATCTTTCACGGAGATTTTCACAGTCTGCCATTTGGAAATAATGAATAACACAACATAGAATTTAAAGGTCCTTAACTAAACATACTTTACCATCATCTAGTTAACTTTTAGAACTAGACCTAGACCGAGTTACCCTCACAAGCCTCAATGTAGCCCAAGCAGTGTGTCAGGACAGTGACTTGTGGGTCATCTGCAATGAATAGGCAATGAGGGAAACCTGCGGACAGAAATTCTGACAGATCACAAAACACCATAGTCCAAGATAATTAGGTTTCAAGTGTATTTTTTTTTTTGTGAGTACCCAGGGAAAAAGCTGCAACTTCTAATATATACTCAGTTTAAACAAGAATATTCAATAATTTCTATAGTGAAACGCTGCAGTATAAGTTCAGCAGTATATTTATTAACCATTGTATAAAATAAAGTATCATTGTGTTTTTAATGACTTAATTTCAAATCATGACTCGACAAAGACCAGATACATGCAGGTAGCGTTGGTTCAGGCAGTATATGAAGACAACGATCAGGCTGCTGATATTGTGATGCATTTTATTATTGTTTTATGTGTTTTGTAGCTGTATTTATCTTTTATGGCCTGTGTTTGGCCGAATGAAGATTGTTGAACTGAAAACTGAACTGAAGACAACAAAGGTATAAGCGAAAACGTTGAGATTTGATACATGAAAGCTACTGAAGACCACTCAGTGATAGCTGATGCTGAGATACATGTTGGCGTTTCCAAGTCATGCAGAAATAAAGGACCACTCAGAATAATAGAAGTACTGCATCTGGGACAGTTTAAGCAGCAATAAAGCAGGAACAAATTGGTTCACAACTGCTTGGTTGTATGGTTTGTGTTCGTTCATTGACTTACGATTTCTGCACTTACGTTTTATTTTCCCTGTTCCTCTTATATTTTCCCCCTCTCATTAGCACTTCCCTTGATGATGGCTCCTGTGACCATCCGCTATATATCTCTACTTGACGCTCTCGCTAGATTACAGCAGCACCTGGTGCTCTGAACTCAGGGATGGTCTCTGGCTACTTCTTGTGTTTTTTACCAGCATTTCTGATTCGAGCATCAGGTGAGCCGCAGGGTTAATAGGCTTGCATTATAATCACATTCAAGTACCACTTTTGTCACTCTGTATGTGCTTACTTTATTATATACATCCAGTGTATACTGTCTGCATGACCATTACCACAGCCGCTACCTCTTACTATTTGTGTACTCAGCATAAGGGCAGTATATCCTAGAGACCAAACCAAGAGCTATGGTGGGTTTTCCCTTTCTCCTCCCAACCTCCATTTACATTCACAAGAACCAGTTGGCTTGGGTTAATTAATCTCATAGCCTGCATATCTCTTCTGATGGAGATTGATAGATTTTTATCGGGCCAGTATTCAAGACCTCCTAAAGAACCGCATGGGTTGTGACATTTTCATTCTTGCAGGGTCCATTCCATTCATTCTGTCCCTACCTTCCCCTGGGGGTATCTTCCTAATGCTACTGAAGTATGAGTTAAAGTCAAAGGGAATTGAATGGGCATCCAAACTGATTTTGCAAAGACAACCTGACATTTGAGCATGAGATGAGCCTGTGGCCTTTTCATTACCTAAGCATTCAAACCCATAACCTATTTTACAGGCAGAGTAAATGCCCAAGAGGCCTTAACAGGTATGATAGATGCTGTCTGAGCAATGATATCTGCACTTACTTCATGGATCAACTGTTTTCAGTCAGGGGCATTTGTCCCTCATTCACAGTGTCATGGCCTACAGATGCGCTTCTCCTTAGATCCAGTCCTATAAGACCAAAACCTTGTTTAATGTTGCTTGAGCAGTGGGAAAAAAAATCACTAATGACAGAGAAGCCCATCCATATTTGTAGCACTCAGCATCCTTTGATAAAGAAAACAAAAGAAGGTAGGGGAGGATTGTGTAAAAAATGGAGACTGTGTCTATGATCTAATTTGCATGGCTCAAATGGGACATGCCATAGCTAACTATAATTCCAAAAAAGATACTATTTTATCCTTCGTGATTTCTTCTCAGTCTTATCCAGAGCCCAGTATAGAAGTCCGTGTTAATATTGTTGAGTGGTACAGGGAACTTCATAGACCAGCTCATGGGCCTTTTATGGTATCTGCATGTAGGAGCCAAGGTTCAACTTGATAATGCACAAGCCATTGATGGAACTGCCCTCACATCAGGCCATATCACTGCATCGTGAAATCTGTGACCATGATTTTACATGGGTTTCATATGAAGTGTCTTCAATTTGACCTTATCTATGATTCCTAGTTTGGTAATATATTGGGATGCCCTAGATCATCCAACATAATGGCAAAAAGGATTGGTGTAAGAGAATATTACGATTCAAATCTGTGTTTTTAAAATCACATTACCAACACTCCTCAACACATTTGGTACCATGTATCAGAGAAACCTAAACAGCTCTACAATTACCTCTCCAGCATACATTTTTTAACAAAGATATTTTGACAAAGAAAGAGCAGATACCCTGCCCCTGAAGGAACAGACTGACCTGGCTCTAGGAGAACAACTGCTTAATTGTCAGATTGAGGCCCTGTCAGTACGAAAATGATCACCTAACCACAAATATTTAGCTACTGGCTTCAGCAGTCATCTAAGTCATATATACTTTGTTGTGGGCAATTCAGAGCCTATGGGCTTGCATGAATTACAAAGCCCTAAGGTTGACCACGGTAAAAAATGCTGTGCCCATTGCCATTTATCTTTGTTTTAATGGATCACATCTGTTAAGCAGCTATTAACGCCAATATAGACCTAGGTGGCACATAACATCTAGTCAGCTTTCGGGAGGGTGATGTGTGGAAAATGATATTTAAGGCAGATGAATGAGTATTGATGCCTTTCAGACTGCAAATTTCCTAATGCCTTCACTATTCTTAAACCAAGTGCTTTTTTTTTCCTGTAAATAATTTTTAATTTTGACAAAATGATAACATTAACATCTGCATGCCGACATATTCCTTCATTGACATTACAATGATAATAACTTGAATGGGTTAGGCGGAACACCAGGAGAATCCAAAGCAATGTAGAAGAAGATACATTTTGTTAACTGTGTCGCCTTACATTTCCTGAACAACACATTCACTAACAATTACTTAGGCCCTAGGATAAAAAGAAATACCCATCAGTGCTACATAGTTCAGTTCCAACACTGAGTAATCTGTAGGCAACAAGATTAAATAACCTAAAAGAAAAACGAAAAAGAACTAAAGGTCGATCTCTCCATACAGGCATAGGCCAACGTGTCCCTGTCGGTGGAGTATAGCAGTGGGTGTCACATGGCAGTTATGTGAGTGTGGTAATTCGCCTGGTGGGGAGCGAACCGGGGAGGGGCCCAGGGGGGGGAGGGAAAGGAGAGAAAGGGGGAAGGAAAAGATCGTCCGAAGAAGGGGGGATATAAGGGAAGTAGGGGGGAGAACGGGAGCCCAGGGCCTCTAATGGGCAGGCGTATATACGTAAATGTATGTGGGTGCAGTTCCAACGCAGCTGAAAGATCTAAAGGTCCAACGCTGGCGCCTAGAGTTGAGTAAGAGGTCAGGTGAGGGGGCTTAAACCAAGTGTTAAGGGACTGTTCAGACGTTTTTGCAGAGGTCCACGTTTTTGCAGAGGTCCACGTTGACTGGCCTTCCCCTTCCTCAGGAAAGGGGGTGCAACATTTTGGGGCTTTGCCAATATTTAGGGGCACTTTGTTTAGAATGTTCCCACCCTTGTAATGTCAATCATGGCATTGCTTTAAGAAACAAGAAAATCGATTGGACCCAGGAAGCAGAGTAGACAATTTAGACATTAACCACACCTTCACTAAGACATTGGTACTGTATCATCCTCACATACACACACGCTTGCCGTTTATTGTGGAAGGTGATGCCTCCAGTACTACCATGGAGCTATTCTGTCTAAGCCTTCATTACAAGTACAGGGCTAAATTCCGAACCCCATGCAAACAGGAGTTGGCAAAATGAATGAAATCATGAGTTGTGTGGCAATTATTGCACCCTTGCAGTTTTCTTCTGATAGATTACTGCAGTTTAAACCTGTCAAAGTATATCAGGGGAATAGGCCTGGAAAAAGGCAAACCATGCAGAATTCCATATATTAAAAAAACGATTATGCATCTCATGCCTCATTTTCATGTTAAAAACTCAGAATAGAAGGTGATGATAAATACCTCACCCTGGGGTAATGTGATTTACCCAGATTTGTAAATACCCCACTCTACTTGTAATGAAGCCCTAAGTGCGACCCAGATTCAGGGAATTACATCAGTTAGCTTATTATTACAGATGTTTCCTACCAAATGAACAGAACAATACTATAGTGGAGAGAGACTCGGTGATTAAAGCTGTCTTTGCACAGTGATCTCACTACTTCCTGGTCTCGTCACCTTCTGAAGTGGTCTACCCTCATCATCAGAAGTTGCTGTTTCAGAAAACCCTTGTAAAACTCATTATGGAAAACAACACTCTTTCACAGATTTGTTTTCAGTATTTATGAATTATTTGCAAGTTTTGTCACACTTACTTTCCATTAGTAATTCATATGTCTGGGTTTGTATTTTACCTTGTTTATTTTGAAATTGTTTAGCATGTTCTTTTGCATCTTTTTGATGATAAATTACGTTAATTGCTGTACTTTCTAAGTGATCAAATAGACCTAATTGTTCCATGGATCTGTTCCTCCAGACACCATTGTGGTACATCAATGTTTAGAAATCCCTTCACTGGGGAGAAAAGGATTTACTAGGATATTTAATAAGAAAACTGGTGTAGCTATTGTTTTATCATGCAGTCTTTCCTACAAACAGGCACTTTAATAAAGTACCGAAGACCACATTATGCCACTTCAAAAATATGATGAGGGTGATGAAAAAGGAAACAATGTGTAGTATTAAACGAGAGTTGTATAGTTTTCATTCTATTTTGGCCTCCAGCAAAGAGTTGAAAAAAACATCAAATTAAATCATTGAACTGTTTGAGCATAAGATTTCAGTTAAAGATATTGGGCCCTATTCACAAAGGTAAAGTTAGATTAAAAGTCTGAGTTTAGACCTGAAGTCTTACTTTATAGTAGTTAAGTTAGACTTTTGGTCTAAACTTCGACTTCAGGTCTAAACTTAGACTTTTGGTCTAAGTTTACCCATGTCAATCGGGCCCCCGAGTTTCGGCTGTCTCAAAGGCATGTAATGCAAGGGTCCAAACCCAATACTCTCTTTTACGGCATTGTCAGCCTTTTGAAATAAAATCCGCATTGTGCTATTTGTTGAACTCATGTTCATATTGTTGCACTTTAAACACAGGAATCAGCATGTACTAATATAATTCCACATTTCCAGCTCTTACATCATATGGTTATTTTCCAGATCAGTTATAATTGTCTAAAAAGGAGTCAGGGAATCAAAGCTCTATGTGCAAGTGTTATATTCTTGTCAGTAATGAAGAGAGCAAGAACCTCAGGCATCTGTCATATTCCATATTGGCATCACCTAGTAAATTCGAACAGTAGCATAGGTAATTCAGCTTGTTCTCCTTTTGTTGGAAAATCTGAAAGACGGTTTCTAATGGTAACAGGACCAAGTATGTTGTTAAATGCAGCATACTTCCTGGAAGTTAACCTCTTGTGCCACAAGACTGTAAATCACATTCTTGTTCTCTAATGTGCCTTTTGTCCTCTTTCAGCAATTTTTTTTTAATGTTTACTTTTAGCAATGCAGATCACTTTTTCTTTTTTTTTAAGAAGCCCAAAGTACAAAAGGTTTTTGCAATCACAAAACCTACAATAACACAACTGAAGGCGTTGGGATTGCATACAAAAACCGACTTTCAATGTGAAGGATTGTTAAGAGTTGCAAATGTATTTTTCCTATGCATGTGTTCCAGATCACTATGAAAAGTAGTTGTGAAATGTCACCCCTTCTCAGAACATTTGTAATGCAAAGTAGTAATTGCTTGCAACCATAAGTGCTGTTGCAAATCATTAAAGAAATACCAACACCTTAAAGGGAGTGATATTGCATTCACAAACTGAAAGCTGTCCATGAGGAACAACTTCCACTTTGTAAATATGTGGCATAGACCATCAAGAGGAGTGTATGCTCACTGGATGTAAAACTTCATCATGGCTTTTTTAACACAGCAATTACTCCTCCATATTTCGCGGATAAGGGTAGCAATGTCAATATTTTGTGAATGCCAATATAGGAATGCAAGTCTGCTGTCCACACAAGCCTCCATCCATGCATTTGTAGCCAGTCAGTCGCATTCACAAAGTGAACTCTGCATCAATAATGTATACAAGTCAAGATTTTTGTGAAGCTTAATAAATGTCAATTTTTTGGTTGTAATGAATCAGTACATTTGTTGCCAAACAAACATTCTTGGATCACAAACCCATTGCTGTGAATAATACATCAGGCATCGGTGTCACAACAACCAATGTCTCACTAAACTGTTTTGTAGTGATCCTCATTTCCTTGGGGATCACACCCGGTACAGACCCTAAGCCTAAAGAGGGAATATGCTTAATGTACCCTCTTCAGAGAAAAGGAGAACAGGCAGGTGTCTCTCATGTCTCTCTCTATTGAGTTATGCTCTTGCAGGTAGGGAGCCTTAGGATTCAGATACCCTGTCAAAGGAACTCTCACCAATAATGGATATTATAAAAGAACTGGACCTGCACTGGTATCTGAAAACAGTAGGCACACAATAATTATTATTTTACAATGCATAGTTAATTATTATGCATTATTTGTTTACAAATCATGTTTAAAGGAATGATGATAATTTTTATGAAAATGTCGTTATAGAAACTAAAGCGTTTTGTAAGAATGTTCTTAGCATATTTCATCACACATCCCTACTCTATTAGTCTAATTGACGTAGTTTGCATAACTCTATTGGTCTACTCTGCCTTCTTTGTATAAAAGTCCCTAGTCTTAGTCAGTTACTCAGCTGGTTTTGTTTCAACATTAGCCTAATTTCTATCATGTCAAGCCATGATACTTTCCCACATACCTTCCAAAGCTGTTGGTTCTGGAGTCAGACTTCGGCCGTTCATCTTTAAGGGATTATCTTTTTACGTGAAGAAGGGTGAATAGAGGGTAAATGCTCTTAGGGTGGTGTGGGAAAGTGGCGGGATGCTAGGTAGATGGTACTTTATTGAATGGGTTAAGGGCGAGGGGCTGGAATACTCGGAGGGTGATGTGGGGTGATGGAAGATCAACAGGTAGGATTCTTTTGTGTGGAGGGGAAGGATGAGCAGAGGGGAATATGAGGCCCAGGGTGGTTGAGTTATGTATGCCTCTCCCATTAGTCCTATAGCCTGTCCCTGTTCTTATGAGCTGTGGAAGATAGTCTGGGTGCATACATAACATAAAATGGTAGACAAGGTAACAGTGAATAAAGAGAATGTGTTATACCTTGGGGTTCTGAATGCCTTCATAGACAACTCAAGCTTTGTTCTTGCCATCTATGTGATTACACTCAGAACCTCCATAATAAGAGACATCTATGTAAGTCACAGTTATCCCTCTAAAAGTCTATATATTGCATCAATTCTAATTCATCTCTCTTTAACTTATCCATTCTACACCTTTATTTTCCACTACAGCAGCAATGACAAATGCTTCCTATGTCTATCCTATAAATATATTCCCTATTGTATAGATGTATTCTCTATTATCAAACTTGTTTAGATGTGTAAACTTGTATTTTCATTGGAAATAATTGCAAACACCATCATTCCTTGTGATTTCATCTTAAAAGAAGCTTTAACTCCCACATTTAAAGGTGAAGGATCATATATTACATTCTGCTACAGCAATTGCAGTACAGTATAAAAGAGATCTGTGCATTTTATGGTCAGTGCTGTGACCTTTATGTGATGCTTTTAGTATTTGAATCAATATACTTCCCATTTGCAGGAGCACTATGTCTCTAGTGCCACATCTTATTTGTTGTGCAACATATTGGTATTTGTGCAATACAGTCAATGACAAAAATTCATAATGTATCTATGGATTAATTCACTTTTTTAGAAGTTATCTGCTATTGGATATCTTTGTTCTGTCTTGATGCTGGCCCCACTGATGCTTGAAGACTCCCTATGATGCTCACAACATATATTTTTTCCCTTTGTTGAATAAGACTACAAACTACAAACTCCTCTGACAGTTGATAAATTGGTGTATACTATGATTTCTTGACCATTTAAAACAAAAATTATTTGTTTTATTTAATCTCACTGCTGAATAGAATATTTGACTCAGGTGTAGAAGCTTCCACTAACCAGGCAAAAAAGCAGGGAAACTCTGCAATTGAGCAACAGAAAATACATTATTAAATATTCATCCTCTTTTATCTATACATTTGGGAATCTGGCATTATTCTGATTGCTCCAACATATGCATGTTTCTACCTCACCTCTGGTTATAGTAGATCTTCTCTTTTCATTGAATAACTCTTTTTATCACCTTTCCAAGAATTTCTCAAATGAACTGTACCCCAATTGCCCAGACCTTGATTTCAACACTTCCAGCTGTTTATGAAAGACATCTCTCTATTGTAATTTCTCTATTTCTGAAGGATTTACAGACTGAATATAATTAAGCTTGCTCTGTGTACCGTTCCTTATTGTACAGTGTATTGAATTTTATGGTGTAGGCATCAAGCTCAATATGCTTTGCTGTTGTCAAGAGCTGCACTATATTCTCTAACCCCAATTTGTGATCGTTACCAGATGATAATTATATCTTCAATATAGCACAACCAGTCTTTTATGCGTATGTAGGTGTGCTGTTCCTTGTAACAAACTCACTCTTTCTCAAACAACCCTATAAAAAGATTGCAGTATTAGGGAATAAACCTGCCTTTCGGGGCTGTACTCGAAAGGAACATAGACCATAGCAAATGCATTGGCAAGCTGGTGGTTGTGATTTTTATTGGCTGAAGTCTGAGTTAGCTTAGCAGATTGAAAAGGTATAGTGGTGGGGGTGGTGGGAGAGTGCTGCTGGCAATTAAATGAAAAAGTGTATATTGAACTCCAAAACTCTACCACTGAAAAAACCTGTACCCACCACATGCAGAATGCTAACAGGAGAATTGATTTTCTCAGGTCTCGGGAAACAATCTGTCACAATTTTCTAAAGGGTGAAAACCCCACATCCTGAGATCATAAAAGATGTGGTGGAAAAAGGTTCTGTGTCAGATGCCGGTATTTTTTCCAGAATATCCAGATTGGCAGAATATTTGGCCTTCCTTAGTGGTTGTGAGAAACTGGGTGTTGGTTGACTGGGCTATGAGTCCTGGTCAAGTAACAATCACAATCCCTTGCAGTGGGGCCACAAAAAGGCACTAAATTAACCTGTGCTTAACCCTGGGTAGCTTGACACAAAAAGCAGTCATGCTTAACTTAAAGGCAATGTGTGACGTATTTATGCAGCACACAAACAGTAATAAAGTGAAAACACAACACAAGAGAAATCCCACACCAATTTTGACCAATAGAATACATTTTAACATAAAAATGACAACAATCCAATCAGTAGAACTGGAGTTCTGAATTTTTATAGTTTATAGTAAAAACTAGTGTCTAAAAGATTGAAGCGGCAACCGCGGACATCTAGTCAAGCTAGACCAAGTCAAAGTAAAAAAATATGGCCGACGGTGATGGAGCTCGGTTTGTGTTAGACTTGGCATCTTTTGGCGTGTTTCCCCTGACTTTTTGCTTTCTGACCTCCCGGTTTTGACTCTGTTTTTGCTGGTGTAATGATTCTGCGCACTTTCCTCACTGCGGTCCAGTGGGAAAGTGCAAGTGCTCCTGTATAAAATGCGTTATGGATTGGTGTTTCCATGATTGGCCTATTTGGTTTATGTGTCAGTCCCTTGTAACGTGCACTACGAGTGCCAGGGCCTATAGACCAAATGCTGTTGGTGGGCTGCAGCACTGGATTGTGCCACCCACGCAAACAGCCCGTAAAATGTAACTCGGGCCTGCCATCGCAGAGCCTGTGCGCAGCCTGGGGCTGCCATGTCGACTTGGCAAGTGCACACACTTGCAAGTCCCTAAACCTTCCCTTTGCTGCATGTTAGTCACCCCTAAGGTAGGCCCAAGGTACCCCTGTGGGCAGGGTGCGGTGTATGCGAAAGGTAGGACCTGCCCGGGTGTGTGCGGCATGTCCTGATAGTGAATTACAGCCTAGTTCGTTTTTCACTATTGCAAGGCTACCTGTTCCCCTAGGCCAGAACGGGCGGTTTTGATTATTACAGTATATAATCCTAACTGACCCCGGGAACATGGTAGAAATTCGAGTTTAGTATGCCTGGACTCAGAATGATAAAATGCAGCTTTTAGTAAGGTTGGTTTTAACATTCTGTGTTTGAAAATACCACTTTTAGAAAGTGGGTATTTTCTTGCCTAACCATCCAAGCCTGCCTCTGCGAGGTTGTGTATTCCGTGTCTGGAATGTGAGTGACAGGGGCTGGGGGATGCCAGGAGACAGGGTGAGTCAGCGCAGGGCTGAATAGCCAGATCGACCTGTAGATGGGTGGGAGGGGTCACACCTGGGCCCTGAATAGGACAGTGCCTTCCCTCCACAATGCTGGCTCCACCTCCTGTGGTGCGTCTGATGTCCCTGGCCTACTCACTGAAAGAAGGGACGGAGACTTGTCAACAAAGTGCTCCAGAACTGGTTTGGACTAGGCAAAGGCCTCTCTGCCTTCAGAGAACAAAGGAATTTGGGATATAAATATTGGGGCCCTGACCCCATGAATTTAGATCTCGCTGGAATCAAGGAACCTGCCAAGACGAAGCGCTGGAAGAGCTGCCAGGAGGAGTACTGCCCCTTTGCTGTGTTGTTGCTTTGTTGGGTTGGCCTGCAGTTGCTGCTTCTGTCTTGGGCAGTGAAAGGACTGGACTGAACTTTCTACGAACTTGTGCTGAGTATCTCCAAGGGCCAGGAACCGAGCTGGCCTCCTGTTAAGAAGTCTCAGGGACTACAAAGACTTCACAAGCCTCTGGGTACCGCTTCTGGAACGCTGTTTCAGTTGCCACAGAGGAAGGGAACGGCAACCGACTCCGTCAACCGAATCCATCCCTGGCCGGTGACCTGTTTGCACCGCAGACCGCATCGCCCCGCTTCGCATCGCAACCCTGGTCTCACCGTGGGCGACGTCCGACGCCGCCGACATCGAGCCGCTGCTTGCACCGTGACCTGTGGGCACCGCAGTTCGCATCGCATCGCTTCACTGGGCCAGCCGGACCAGACCGACACTGTCGCTGCAACTGGCTCAAGAGTCGAGACCGCACCGCATTTGGGGCACCGCTCGCACGTCTGCGACGCACCGCTCCGACTCGCACCGCTGTCCGACGCCAGCTCCCGCACTCCGGCTAGGTCGCCTGCATCGCAACCTGTCAGCACCGCATCGAGCATCGTCTCGCCCTGCATCGCACGCCTTGGACTCACCGACTCCGTCTGCACGACGCTCATCGAGCCGCTGCCTGCACCGCACCGAGGGACACCGCACCTTGCATCGCTCCGTCTTGCACCGCAACCGCGACGAACGCCGACCGGCTCGTACACTCCGTACCAGCCACAACGAGAAAAGGTACTGTGACCGAGTCTGTTCACGACTCTGCTGGCCCGTATCGACGCGGTCGGCTGGAACTGTTAGACTCTGTGGTTTTCAGCATCACGGTAGGCTCGGACGGAGCTACCGACTCGTACGAACTTTGCTTTTGTGCTATTCCTGCAAAGAAGAAGTTAACGTATCAAGTATTCATTCGTAAAGTACAGTATTGTGGATTTTTGTCGTAATTGGTCTTGTCTTGAGTATATAAAATATTGGTTATTTTTCTAAACTGGTGTGGTGTCCGTTTGTAGTGCTTACACTGTATTACTGTTGGTTATGTGCAAATGCCTTACACACTGCCTCTGAATTAAGCCTGACTGCTCGTGCCAAGCTACCACGAGGGTGAGCAGGGGTTACTTCACGAGTGTAACAACCCTTACCCTGACTAGGAAGAAGGGTCCCTACTTGGACAAAGTGCAAGCCCTTGCCAACTAGAGATCCCATTTCTAACATTGGTTGTCAGCGGTGAGGATAGGACTTGCGTTTGCACTTGACTTACAGTGATTGGTGTGCACTACTACCATATCGCAGACCATTACGTACCACATACTGGTTCTTTTTCTTTTGGCCTATTTTTGATCTTGCCAGTTTTCAACTCACGACTTTTATCATGCCTGAATCAATTGCATCATCCGTTGCATCTCTGGAAGTTATCTTTGAGGAGGACAGGTTGGAATCCTACGCCGTAAAGGAGTTACGAGCGATTTGTAAAAACCTGAAAGTCCAAATTAAAGGCCTCACAAGGAAGGAGGAGCTACAGAAGGCGCTGAGGGCCTGGGTAGCAGCCAGACATGCCAATGGGCAGCCTGGTGATCTCAGTGAGGAGGCGGAGGAGCCTATTTCCAGGGTGGATGTGCTTTTGGGTAGGGGGAACCCGCCAGGTCAGGCAGCAGCAGTCTGTCCCCAGAGGAGCTGGAGGACAGGCGGGAGGCAAGGCAGTTTGAGCTGCAGAAGCTCAGGCTGGAGAGTGAGCGGGAGGAGAAGAGATTGGCCATAGAGGAGAGGAAGATGCTCTTAGAGCATGAGAGAGAACTAAAGGAGCTAGAACTTAGGAGTAAGTCAGGCTCAGATGGTGGCAGCAATTCGTCCAGAAAGGCAGACAGGATTGTGCACATTCCCAAGAACGTAGGCAAGGAGTTCAAGAAGGGGGATGACATACAAAGGTGGTTCCAGGGTTATGAGGCAGCCATACACATGAATGGGGTCCCTGAGGAGAATTGGGGAGCAGGATTGTGGCCACTTTTCCCGGAAGAAGCAAGGGATGCTCTGATAGCTTTGGGTAAGGGGTATCACCTCACCTATGCTGACATGAAGGATGCCCTTCTCACGAAGTATGGTCTTACTCCTGAAAAGTACAGGGATCAGTTCAGGTCCAGTAAGAAGTCTGATGTCAACACTTGGTTGGAATGTGTGGATGTGTTCTGCAGGTCTCTGGATGGTTGGGTGAAGGGCAGTAGTGTAACAGATTTTCAGGGGCTCTACAACTTGATTGCATGGGAGCACTTGTCTAGTCTATGTTTTGCAGATCTGCGCCAGCACCTAGTTGATAGTAAGCTAACTGACCCCAGGAAGCTTGCTATGGAAGCGGACCGCTGGGTGAGTACCAGGGTCCACAAGAAAGCGTTTGGGGGAGACTCAGCCAAAGGTGGGCAGGGTCACCAGCAGAAAGGTGGGGGGACAAGGGTAAAGCACAGGAGTTCTCTAAAGGGCCCCAAACTAGTACCCAGGGTAAAGGTTCCCAGCCCCCGGTGATAAGAAGAAAGGGGTCTCTACAGGGAAGCCTGTTGAGACCGGCCCCCGCAAGTGTTATGCATGTGACCAGGTAGGTCACTTTAAGGGGGACCCCAAGTGCCCGAAGGGGACACAGCCACCCACCGGTGGACAGTCCAAAGTGTTGGCTAGTGTAGCGCTTGGGGAGGAGGGGTGCCCACAGGAGGGTGGGGATCCCGCAGAAATGACCCTTGTCTCACTCGGGGACAGTGAGATGGTCCCAGGAAACCAGGTGCCCCCTAACACAAAGAAATATAGCACCTGGGTGACCATTAATGGGAACAGGGTAGAGGCTCTCAGAGATACTGGAGCCAGTGTGACCTCAGTCCGGTGTCACCTGGTGTCTGAGAAGCAAGTAGTCCCAGGAGCATTCCACCAAGTAGTTGCTGTCGACAACTCTGAGCGCCAGTGTATGGTGGCGCAGGTTCCCTTTGAATGGGGGGGTCTCAGGTCCCTTGAGGGTGGTTGTGAGCCCTACCATGCCTGTCGATTGTCTGCTAGGAAACGACCTGGAGCAGTCCTCATGGAAGGAGGTTGAGCTCAGGTCTCACTTGGAGATGCTTGGGTTGCCAGAGTGGGCATGCGTGTCTACTCGGTCAATGGCGGCCAGAAAGGGTGATCAAGAGGACTTGGAGCCTGAAACAGTGGCCCAAGTCCCTGCCAAGAGAAAGGGCAGGGGCGCGGGAAACCGGCCCCCGAAGTTCCCACGGACCGGGAGGAGGCGGACCTCGAGGGGACGCCCGGTGCCTACAGGGGAGCAGGTAGCCGAACTGGGAGACATCTCTGAGCTGACCCATTGGCAGCAAGAAGGGGGTCCCACCAGGGAGGAGTTCTGCAGGGAGCAGAACGAGTGCCCTACTCTGGAGGGACTGCGGCGGCAGGCTGCAGACCAGGCAGCTGGTAATCAGTCCGGGTCACATCTGATCTACTGGGAGAGCGGTCTCCTATACAGTGAGCCTAAGGTTGCTGAGCCTGGGTCAGCCCGTGTGCTGGTGGTACCCCAGCGCTTCAGGACCTTCCTACTGGGTCTGGCTCATGACGTGCCTTTGGCAGGACATTTGGGGCAGGACAAGACCTTTGACAGGCTTGTCACCCACTTCTTTTGGCCCCAAATGCGAAGGCAGTCAGATGCACACTGTAGGTCTTGCCAAACTTGCCAGGCAAGTGGTAAGAGTGGGAGGAAGGTCAAAGCTCCTCTCCAACCTTTTCCGGTTGTTGGAACACCCTTTGAAAGGGTAGGGATGGATATAGTGGGGCCACTGGATCCCAAGACAGCCATGGGCAACAGGTACATCCTGGTCTTGGTGGACCATGCCACCCGGTACCCGGAGGCAATCCCTCTCAGGACAACGACGGCGCCAGTGGTGGGCCGGGCGTTAATGGGGATCTTTTCCCGTGTGGGATTCCCCAGAGAGGTGGTTTCCGATAGGGGGACCAATTTCATATCGAAGTATATGACATCCCTGTGGAAGGAGTGTGGGGTAACCTACAAGTTCACCACTCCTTACCACCCACAAGGAAACGGTCTGGTGGAGAGATTCAACCAGACCTTGAAAGGCATGATCAAGGGTCTAACAGAACCCATGAGGCGTAAGTGGGACGTCCTCTTGCCATGCCTACTCTTTGCGTACAGGGAGGTGCCTCAGAAGTCTCTTGGGTACAGCCCCTTTGAGCTCCTGTATGGCCACCCTGTCAGAGGACCTCTGAGTTTGGTGAAGGAAGGCTGGGAGGCGGCTCCCAGGAAAACTCCCCAGGATGTATTTAGCTACATGCTGGCCTTTAGAAACCAAACTGCCCGCTTCAGGAAACTCGCTCAGGCGAACCTAGAAGCAAGCCAGGAAGAAATGAAGAGATGGTATGACCAGAACGCCACTCTGGTCGAATTTCAACCTGGGCAAAAAGTGTGGGTAATGGCCCCAGTGGCACCTTGTGCCTTGCAGGACAAGTGGACTGGGCCATATGAGGTAAAGGAGCGCAAAAGTGACGTCACCTACCTGGTGGATTTGCAGGCTCCAAGGAACCCTTTGAGGGTCCTTCACGTGAACCGCCTCAAGCCCCACTTCGAGAGGTCCGAAGTGAGTATGCTCTTGGCGACAGATGATGGGGTGGAAGAGGAGAGCGAGCCTCTCCCTGACCTCCTGTCTACCAAGGAGCATGATGGGTCAGTAGAGGGTGTGATCCTCTCCCCTACTCTGACTCAGGAGCAGCAGGGGGACTGTCGCCAGTTGTTGGGACAGTTCGCCCCACTGTTCTCTCTGACTCCCAGTGTTACTCACTGGTGTACCCATGACGTGGACACCGGTGACAGCCATCCTGTGAAGCACAAGATTTACAGGTTGACTGACCGGGTCAGAGCCAGCATCAAGGAGGAGGTCTCTAAGATGTTGGCGTTAGGGGTGATTGAGCCCTCCCACAGTCCTTGGGCCAGCCCAGTGGTCTTGGTCCCAAAGGCTGCGGCGCCCGGTGCCACTCCAGAACTCCGGTTTTGTGTGGACTACCGTGGGCTCAATGCCGTCACCAGGACTGACGCGCACCCCATCCCCAGAGCTGATGAGCTCATTGATCGGTTGGGAGCTGCCCGGTTCCTCAGCACGTTTGATTTAACGTCTGGGTACTGGCAGATTGCCTTAACCGATGGGGCCAAGGAGAGATCAGCATTCTCAACCCCAGAAGGTCATTACCAATTCCGGGTGATGCCCTTTGGGTTGAAGAATGCCCCTGCCACCTTTCAGAGGTTGGTCAATCAGGTGTTGGCTGGGCTTTAGGATTTCAGTGCCGCCTACCTGGATGACATTGCTGTGTTCAGTTCCAGCTGGGAAGAACATTTACAGCACCTTGAGAAAGTGTTGAGGGCCCTGCAAGGTGCAGGCCTCACGATCAAGGCCAGTAAGTGCCAGATCGGGCAGGGTTCGGTGGTGTACTTGGGACACCAGGTAGGAAGCGGCCAGGTGGCGCCCCTACAACCCAAGATTGACACCATTCTGGCTTGGGAACCCCCAAGACCCAGACAGAGGTGAGAGCCTTCTTAGGTCTCACCGGCTATTATAGGAGATTTGTTAAGGGCTATGGCACCATCGTTGCCCCTTGACAGAGCTGACCTCTAAGAGGCAGCCCAGGAAAGTGATCTGGACTGAGTCCTGCCAGAAAGCTTTTGATGCCCTGAAGGCAGCCATGTGCACGGCGCCCGTGCTCAAGGCACCTGACTTCTCCAAGGAATTCGTCGTGCAGACTGACGCTTCAGAGCATGGTGTGGGAGCGGTGCTCTCACAACTGAACGAAGAGGGCCTGGATCAGCCTGTAGTCTTCCTTAGCAGGAGACTACTTCCCAGGGAACAGAGGTGGAGTGCCATAGAAAGGGAAGCTTTTGCTGTGGTCTGGGCACTGAAGAAGTTGAGACCATACCTGTTTGGGACTCACTTCCGGGTTCAGACAGACCACAGGCCCCTCAGATGGTTGATGCAAATGAGGGGTGAGAATCCAAAACTGCTGAGGTGGTCCATCTCCCTACAGGGAATGGACTTTACGGTGGAACACCGTCCTGGTACAGAACACGCCAACGCAGATGGTCTGTCCAGGTTCTTCCGCCTTAGTGAAGAGAACTCCAATGGGGTTGGGTAGTTCTCCCTACTTTCAGCTGGAGGGGACATGTGTTAGACTTGGCATCTTTTGGCGTGTTTCCCCTGACTTTTTGCTTTCTGACCTCCCGGTTTTGACTCTGTTTTTGCTGGTGTAATGATTCTGCGCACTTTCCTCACTGCGGTCCAGTGGGAAAGTGCAAGTGCTCCTGTATAAAATGCGTTATGGATTGGTGTTTCCATGATTGGCCTATTTGGTTTATGTGTCAGTCCCTTGTAACGTGCACTACGAGTGCCAGGGCCTATAGACCAAATGCTGTTGGTGGGCTGCAGCACTGGATTGTGCCACCCACGCAAACAGCCCGTAAAATGTAACTCGGGCCTGCCATCGCAGAGCCTGTGCGCAGCCTGGGGCTGCCATGTCGACTTGGCAAGTGCACACACTTGCAAGTCCCTAAACCTTCCCTTTGCTGCATGTTAGTCACCCCTAAGGTAGGCCCAAGGTACCCCTGTGGGCAGGGTGCGGTGTATGCGAAAGGTAGGACCTGCCCGGGTGTGTGCGGCATGTCCTGATAGTGAATTACAGCCTAGTTCGTTTTTCACTATTGCAAGGCTACCTGTTCCCCTAGGCCAGAACGGGCGGTTTTGATTATTACAGTATATAATCCTAACTGACCCCGGGAACATGGTAGAAATTCGAGTTTAGTATGCCTGGACTCAGAATGATAAAATGCAGCTTTTAGTAAGGTTGGTTTTAACATTCTGTGTTTGAAAATACCACTTTTAGAAAGTGGGTATTTTCTTGTCTAACCATCCAAGCCTGCCTCTGCGAGGTTGTGTATTCCGTGTCTGGAATGTGAGTGACAGGGGCTGGGGGATGCCAGGAGACAGGGTGAGTCAGCGCAGGGCTGAATAGCCAGATCGACCTGTAGATGGGTGGGAGGGGTCGCACCTGGGCCCTGAATAGGACAGTGCCTTCCCTCCACAATGCTGGCTCCACCTCCTGTGGTGCGTCTGATGTCCCTGGCCTACTCACTGAAAGAAGGGACGGAGACTTGTCAACAAAGTGCTCCAGAACTGGTTTGGACTAGGCAAAGGCCTCTCTGCCTTCAGAGAACAAAGGAATTTGGGATATAAATATTGGGGCCCTGACCCCATGAATTTAGATCTCGCTGGAATCAAGGAACCTGCCAAGACGAAGCGCTGGAAGAGCTGCCAGGAGGAGTACTGCCCCTTTGCTGTGTTGTTGCTTTGTTGGGTTGGCCTGCAGTTGCTGCTTCTGTCTTGGGCAGTGAAAGGACTGGACTGAACTTTCTACGAACTTGTGCTGAGTATCTCCAAGGGCCAGGAACCGAGCTGGCCTCCTGTTAAGAAGTCTCAGGGTCTACAAAGACTTCACAAGCCTCTGGGTACCGCTTCTGGAACGCTGTTTCAGTTGCCACAGAGGAAGGGAACGGCAACCGACTCCGTCAACCGAATCCATCCCTGGCCGGTGACCTGTTTGCACCGCAGACCGCATCGCCCCGCTTCGCATCGCAACCCTGGTCTCACCGTGGGCGACGTCCGACGCCGCCGACATCGAGCCGCTGCTTGCACCGTGACCTGTGGGCACCGCAGTTCGCATCGCATCGCTTCACTGGGCCAGCCGGACCAGACCGACACTGTCGCTGCAACTGGCTCAAGAGTCGAGACCGCACCGCATTTGGGGCACCGCTCGCACGTCTGCGACGCACCGCTCCGACTCGCACCGCTGTCCGACGCCAGCTCCCGCACTCCGGCTAGGTCGCCTGCATCGCAACCTGTCAGCACCGCATCGAGCATCGTCTCGCCCTGCATCGCACGCCTTGGACTCACCGACTCCGTCTGCACGACGCTCATCGAGCCGCTGCCTGCACCGCACCGAGGGACACCGCACCTTGCATCGCTCCGTCTTGCACCGCAACCGCGACGAACGCCGACCGGCTCGTACACTCCGTACCAGCCACAACGAGAAAAGGTACTGTGACCGAGTCTGTTCACGACTCTGCTGGCCCGTATCGACGCGGTCGGCTGGAACTGTTAGACTCTGTGGTTTTCAGCATCACGGTAGGCTCGGACGGAGCTACCGACTCGTACGAACTTTGCTTTTGTGCTATTCCTGCAAAGAAGAAGTTAACGTATCAAGTATTCATTCGTAAAGTACAGTATTGTGGATTTTTGTCGTAATTGGTCTTGTCTTGAGTATATAAAATATTGGTTATTTTTCTAAACTGGTGTGGTGTCCGTTTGTAGTGCTTACACTGTATTACTGTTGGTTATGTGCAAATGCCTTACACACTGCCTCTGAATTAAGCCTGACTGCTCGTGCCAAGCTACCACGAGGGTGAGCAGGGGTTACTTCACGAGTGTAACAACCCTTACCCTGACTAGGAAGAAGTGTCCCTACTTGGACAAAGGTGCAAGCCCTTGCCAACTAGAGATCCCATTTCTAACAGTTTGGATATAAGAAGTGGATTGGGTCCAGTCAGAGCTTACCTTCAGACTTAAAAGAAATTTTGAGAAAGATGTTCTGAGAAGGTAAAGTTCAGTGGGGCAAGGCTGCAGGTAGTGTCCGAGGAGGGAGCCTTGTTTTTGGGGAGCCTTGGGTCAAAGATGTGGTGAAGATTTCTACATTCATTATTTATGTAAGTCAAAAATGTCCAGCGGGACAAGGCAGAAGGCTGTAGCAGAAGACAGTTCCAAGAGCTCAGTTAGTCCTTTGGTGAAGGACCACTGAACAGGATTTGCTGCTGCAGAGAAGAATGTAGCGAGAGCAGCCACAAAGTCAGGCAGATTGACGAGCAGGTTTGACCAAGTCTCCTCTTAGTTCTAAGAGTAATTCTTTTTTTGTTTGTTTTTTGTCCTCATTTATCTCAGGTTCCAAGGTCTATTAGCTCGGCTCATAATTTAAAACTTACCTAGAGCCGGGCACCAGAGTAGACATTACCCCTATACATGTACATCTCTCTCAGATTGTCCGATTAACGGCAGCTGCACCGAGTGGGGGGGGGGCCAATGCAGTCAAGAGAGCTATGTAGTTGTAATCATTGGGCAAAGTATGTATTCTTTTCCATTTAATATATCCATCTCTTCTCACTACACCCTAGCCCAGTTCGATAGCAAACACCAGAATCTTTTCTTCTTAGAAATTTCCCCCAGTAAGCCCATTTTAGACACATAAAAAGGGAGTCTAACCACTCTGAATGTTGAGGGGGGGTACGTCCCACCCATTTCCGACAAATTTCTCTTCTTGCCAGTAAAATAGAGTAGAACAGGAGATCTGTGGCAATTCCTGTAATGCCTTCAATCACTCCAAAAATGATCAAGGTGGGGAACATGGTGCCTCATCTCTCCTAGACACTCACCAGATGGACGGAGCATTTCACTTCGCCGATAGCTGAGGATTCTTTTAGCTTCTCCGCAGTTCTCTTTGCTCCCCCGGCTATTTCCCTCCGGTTCCCGCTTTGCCTCTCTTGCGGGTCCGAGACAGAAGGCAAAACTGCTCGGGCAATTGATTGACGTGACGCAGCCAGTCAACTACGGCAGCCCGTGGTCCTGGCCGCCCAGCAGCTAAGCCGGGATCGGCAAGCTGCATCTCGAATCCATCTCCGGGGGACGGGCGGTGGTGTCAGCACAAGCGTGCGGCCGCAGCCTGCTCCGGCAAAAACAATAATAGATTCCTGCGGCTCTCCTCAACATATGAGCCCAAAAGGACTCCCGCACCAGGAGGTAAATCGAGGGCGCCGGGAAAGTCCCCAGACATTGCAAAAAAAAAGCTGCAAAGGAGGAAAAGAGAGGATATTGAAACGACCCCCCTCACAGACTCAAGACCTCAAGGAATAAACAGGTACACTTTAAGAAATTCACGAGCCATTTTTTCTGACTTACAGTCAAGGGGGGAGGAACAGGGTAGAGCAAGGGGAGCCCCCACAATCATTTCCCCTACATTACAGACTTCTATACCTACTGCCCCTTCGGGCGCACCCACCAACGAGCATACTGCTGAATACACACACAGGAGAAAGAAAGGGGGCATCTCGGGGAACATAGCAGATTCATTGGGGGGGGGGGAGTTAAAATCACACCCTCATTAAGGTCTTTTTTTAAGATCAAGGGTGGGGACAAAACATCAACTGGGCATACTGGTACCTCAGGCTTTCCTGGCAGTATTAGCAATATGGAGCAACACCAAGCTGGAATGCTCCAGTTACCTTTAACTAACAGGCTCCAAGTCCTGGAAGTCCTGGGAGAAGAGATAGCACACCTTGTATCTGCAACATTGACAGAACCAGGGGCCCTCCCACATCAAGGAGCTCGGGGAGCACAGCCACACCCCACGAGTCATGAAAATATAGGAGACCTATTATATATACTCTCGGAAGAGATTAAAAACAGATTTGCACGGTCAGAGGCAAATCAAGCAAAAATCTGTGTAGCCTGTGAGAATCTTGAAATTAAATTAACAGACCTGACCAAAAGAATAGGAAATCTGGAAACATCCTTAGAAGAGATGAAAGGGGAGGTAGCCGGCAACAGCAAAGAGATCAAAAATCTTAAGGTGGGTGAGAAATCACTTCAGGATAAAATCGAAGCGCTAGAAAATAACTCCAGAAGAAACAATTTGATGGTCCTTAACGTCCCGGAGTGAAAAGAAGGCAAGAACTTGAAAGAATTCACCTTAACCCTTCTAAAAGAACTAATACCAGCAGCCAGGGCATTGGACCTCCACAAGGATATTCAGCGAATACACAGAGACCCTTTCAGAAGAAACCCTAATAAAGATAAGCCTAGAAAAATTCTTATAAATTTTAACACCTCCTCAGTTAAGGAGATGATACTCTCTGAAGCACTAAAAGCAGGCTCATACTCTAAAGACGGTTGGTCTTTCCGCATTCGCTCAGATATAGCAAAGGAAACACAAACACAACAATGGGAGTTAGATAAATATATACAAGAGCTCAAGTCCTTAGGTGCCACGGCTCAACTGAAATTCCCAGCCACATTAAGAATAATGTGGAATAAGGTTCAGTTTTCACGCTTAATGTAAATAGCACATCGGGTGGGGAGCAGTGGGAGAAAAATAAAAAATATACAAGGTCCTCATATGTGACAGTCATAAATGGAATAATACGTTTTTGAGTCCGGTGGGTTCAGGTAGATAGCCACTCTAAATGAGACACACAGCCTAAGGGTTTTAAGCTGGAACATAAATGGTTTAAGGGTACCGGATAGGAGAAGAAGAATCCTGCAATTTCTAAAGCAAGCAAACAGTGACATCATAATGCTGCAAGAGACGCATCTACAACAGGAAGAGTGGGAGGGGATAGTTAAGGGGCATAGATGGATCACACAGTTTGCATGCACAAACCAGAATTGCAATGTGAAAGGGGTGGCGATTCTGATAAAAAAATCAGCCCAAGCTAAACTAATAAAAGTGATCTCAGATCCTAAAGGAAGATGGTTAATCGCCATGATCAGAATTAACAGTATAAAATACTCTCTGATAAATTATTATGGCCCAAATATAGATGATTCATCTCCGTTGCAGGAACCTTTTCAACAACTTCTAAATAATGAGAACTTTATCATAATGGCGGGCGACTTTAAAGTATTACTTGACCCTGTTCTAGATAAATCCTGCTGAAGGTGGACAGTTAATACACCCAAAATGAGAGCCTTTATACAGAACTTAATGAATAATTTGGGCCTGGTTGACCCCTGGACACAGAAGGAGGGAAGGAATAAAGGATATACACATCATAATAAGAAATATGGGCACGCCTTCCGTATAGATTTTTAAAAAAAAATTTTTTTTTAATTTATCGATATTAGATTAAGGAACAGGGTTAAAGCAGTTACACACCAACCAAACTGGAGTTAACCCTGGATCGTGGCATAACCACACCCAGGTGGACAATGGACAGGTCCCTGTTATAAGAGCAGGAGATATTAATTAACCTTAAGCGAGATACCTTAGAATACTTTGAGCTAAATAGGGATTCCGCCCCTACGAACAATCTGGGACGCCTCCAAATCTTTCATCCGAGGGAGACTGATTAATTATGCAGCCTACAGAAGGAGAGAAAAAGATAATAAAATTAGCAAGATAGAAAGGAGAATAACTAACTGGCATAAAGAACTGTGTGAAGCGATAGATCCAGATATAATAAAAATACAAATGCAGATTGACAATGCTAAAAAAGAATTAATAGAACAATTAATAGAACATCTGGAGGAGACAAATCAAAAGAAAATGGAACGCCAGCAAACTTGAATACTATGAATATGGGGAAGGGTTTGGGAGATTGCTGGCTTGGTAAGCAAGGGCTGATTTGGTCAGGAATTCCACAAAAGAAATAGTGATGGAAGGAACTGCGGAAATGTGTCAGGACAATCAGGCCATTGGGAGGGCGTTCACCGTTTTTTTCGGAACTTGTATAAGGAAGAATCTTTAGCGACAGAGGAACAGATCAATTCCTGGCTGCAACGTGATCCCTCACCAAAATGGACACAGGATAAAAAGCAATATCTTAATAATCAAATAAGTTCGGGAGAAGTTTATAATGCAATTAAACGTTTAAAAAAGGGGAAAGCCCCAGAGCCAGATAGAATTCTGAGTGAACTATACAAAGCCCTGGCAGATGAAATCACTCCTGTTTTTACCTCTTTATTTAACACAACTTATATAGACGAAGCTCCTGTCCCAGAGACATGGAATGATGCCATAATAACATTAATTTACACATCCCAAAAAGGGTTTATGAAGGATAGACAGCTAAATGATCTCATTCATGATATGGTGTGCACCATAGATTTGGCCATAGATAAAGACCTCCCCTTAGCAATTATGACTCCGGATGCGGCTAAAGCATTCGATAGAGTGAGCTGGCCTTTCCTACTCGCTGTTATAAGACATAATGGGCTCGGAAGGAAGTTCCAATATGCAATAAAGAATATATATAGACACCCCGCTGCAAGGATATTAATCAATGGTTCCCTCACACAACACTTGGAGCTAGGCAGAGGTACCCGACAAGGTTGTCCCCTATCCCCGTTATTGTTTAACTTATACATCGAGCCACTGGCAAGGAGAATCAGGGAGAACAGAAGATTCTGCCCTTCCAATATCAAGACTGGGTAAAGAAAGAGGCCCTTTATGCGGATGATCTACTGATCTACACAAAAGATCTCACACGGGCTCTCCCAATCTTCTTACATACACTAAAATACTTTGGGAAGGTAGCAGGTTACCAGGTGAACGAGGCAAAAACCGAGATAATGGCCTGGAATATGACTCTAGATGCCACTTTGAAAAAAAATGAGAAAAAAGAGATCAGATACTTAGGAGTACAGGTGGTCAAAAACTTGGAAGACATTGCACAGGTAAATTTTCTGAAGCTTATGAGGGAAACTAAGAGGCTACTTCAACTTTGGTCCCATCTCCCTTTATCCATCATAGGGAGGACTAACCTAATCAAAATGATGATTCTCCCTAAGTTTACTTTTATATTTAATGCACTTCCCCTGCATTTTGAGGCCAAATAGTTCAAGAAAATACAAGGAGAAAGTAAGTAGCTTCATATGGGCCAATAAAGGCATAAGAATCACCTGGAAAAAGCTGCACAAGAAAAAGATAGATGGTGGAATTGCCCTTCTTGACATCCAGCTATACTGTTGGGCCTTTCAACTAAAAAACTTCAGAATAATGTTAACAAAAAACCACCAACAGACTAGGCCACGCTATGGAGCCTTAACTAAGGATCTGGCAGAACAAGGCAGTTATTTTCTTTTCAAATTTGGCCACCCCAAATTTTTTTTAAAAGTCCGGCTAAGAGTATTGAGGGCAGCATGTAAGATGTGGATACAGGTCATGAGAATTTTAGGCATACCTTATTACAGCCAAATGGCTCCAGTTTGGAAATCTCCAGGAACTCCTTTGTGTCTCCAAGACACACTAACTATTCCACTAAGGGATGTGGCAATAGAGAAATGGGGGCATTTGGTGGATGAAAACAACTCAATCTCCTGGGATTACCCAACGAAGAAAACTAACAATAAACTATCAAGATTTAAATACTTGCAATTAGTAAGTTGGGCCCGAGATCAAGCAAATTTGCGACGATCCTCTGACTGGGAGGAAATAATTTGTGACACTAACCTGCAAAAGAAAGAGGTGACCAAGTGGTATTGGATGCTGGCCCAGGAAGAAGATGGCTCCCATACGCTGCTGGAGGAAAAGTGGAAAGATGTCCTACCTACAGCGGACCGTTCATGTCTCTGGCAAGTATTGATGACCACACTTTAGTCATTTGTCAGATATGCACCCCTAAGAAAAAAATCATTTGTTTACCTTACACAGGGCTTACTGGTCCCCTAAGAAATTATCCAACTTGGGAGGAAATATTAAATGCTGCCCAAAATGTGAAATGGAGAAAGCAGATGACGTTCACATGTTCTGGCAATGTCCAGGAATTCAAGCTTACTGGCAAGAAGCGGGTAAGATTCTAACAGCTATTATGAAAAGGAGAATAGAGGTAAGCCTGTCATTGATTTTATTTGGGATCATAGAGGGAACTGGTTGTAAAGGCAAGAATAGGAAAATGCAAGAACAACTGCTATTAGTCCTGATAATAATAGCACGAAGGGAGATTTGCATTAACTGGGTATCTAGCACACTCTCGACAAGCGCTGGTTGGTTAACCTCTGCAAGGCAGATAGGTAGACTGGAAAGTATAAATGGGTCCACAAAAAGGGTCAGCACCTGGCAACCTCTGGCTGTTTATAACCCAGATCATTACTAGACACAATATTCTAAAGGTCCAATGATTAAGTCATCCTCATCGAAGGAGAGGCAGTGTGGGGTCATCCCATAACCTCTAAAAACAGTTGAAGGAAGGTGTATCAGGGGAGAAAATACCCAGCAGGATGTGGGTATATGATATGACTCCAGAACCTGACCATACCGGTGCTTCCATCCTTCTTTGGATTGTCACATATGAGGACAAACAATAAAAAAAATTAATTATCAATGAAACGCTTAACTTAACATGTAGACCCACAATACATGAAATGGTCTCCATCCCAAAACCTCAGGATTCCCGGGCATTGCAGAAACATGCGAACATACGTTGCATTTTCTAAACCACATTTTGCACATTTAGCAGATCTTCCTTTCCCCATCTTCAACAGCTTCTCCGGTGTTATGTATACCCTGTGAAGTGAAAAGAGGTGGTTTCTCCTTAAAAAAGCGGGCTTAACAATGGAATATATTGTACGCATCGATACTTGCCACATATTTTGTAACTGCTCCCCCGGCAAGCATCTTTCCCACAATTCTTCTGCCAGGCGGAACTCTCCATCTGTGATCTCTTGTAGCTCCCAATACCAGATTGAGACTTCCTTGTTTCCTGGGGTTTTTCCACAAGCTGTTCTTCCAGAAAATTTCCAATGCCCAAGCGCAACCTCTGGCTTTGCTCCAAACTTTTCAATTGTAGATATTTAAATTTCGAGAGTTTACTCCCCAGCATCTCACTTAACTTGTCCCATGGTAAAAGGTTACCATCTTGGGTTAAATCTCCCCAGCAACGCACATCCGCATTCCTTACTGGTAGGGCTAATTTGCCTGTCCCTGGAGACTCTCAAATAGGGGCTGAATAGGAATAATAGTCTAATTTTGTCCATCGTCTGATTGTATACCACATTCTAGCCAGTGCTTGTAATACTTTTAATTTAATTTTTTAAAGAATTTTGGATCTCCAAATTTGAATAGGAACCTCTCTGTACCCATATTACTTTATTTTATCATTGCCGTAAATATGGTTTCTAATTCTGATCCATCTGGCGTACTGAAAAGCATTCTGGAGTTTGTCAACTGGAAGGCCCAAGCATAATATTAGATGTTTGGTAGGGATAACCCCCCTTTACCCAGGTTTATTTCTGTGATTTCATGAATATACTGCACAATTTTTAAGCTCTCCCTTTTCCCTTCATTTACTAGATAACCAGACACTTTGCTGAAATCTGAGGCTTTCTGTAGGATAGCCGGCAAGGCCGCTGCGAGATCTGAGTAAAAAACCATAAGGTCATCTGCGTATAATGCTTCTTTCTTTACCCAGTCCTTGTGGGAAAAAGGCAGAATATTAGCTGCCAATCTAAGTTTATGTGCTAGGGGCTCTATATAGATATTAAACAAAAGAGAGGATAGGGGGCAACCTTCTCTTGTGCCTCTAGATATTTTAAAAGATGAGGTTAAGTTCCCATTCACTAATACTCTTGCTGAGGGGTCCCGATATATTAGTTGGATTACTCTATAGAATTTATCCTCCAGCTCGTATAGTTTTAAAATAGTAGTCAGGTAAGACCACTTTACCCTATCGAATGCTTTAGTAGCATTTAAAGTTATCAGTGCTAAGGGGGTCGAATGGGTGGTTGCAAAATCAATGGCCCCTACAAGACCATACGTTAACTCATGTAGGTATCTTACCTTAATAAACCCCTTCTGGTCAATGTGTATCCATCCTCAGACTATTTTACTTAGTCTCTCTGCCAAGATATTTGTAAAAATGTTATCGTCGGTGTTAAGGAGTGATATCGGCCTTTATGATTCACAGCTTGCAGGGTATTTACCTGGCTTCAAAATAAGTATTATCGCCTCACCCCAGGATTTTGGTAACTGTGACCCTTGGTCTAAAATCTCCCCAAACATTACTGTCATATACTGGATTAATACCTCACCAAGGATTTTATAGAGCTCCACTGGTAGGCCGTCAGGCCCTGCAGCTTTACCCCCCCTTACTTGTCTGTACAGCCTTTCTGACCCCCTCTTGAGTGATGCAGTGATTTAAAAAGTTCTGTTGGGTTAAGTCAAGGGATTTAATGCTTCCTGCTAACCAAAGGTTGACCTCTTCTTCTAGAACTGCTCCCTCTTCCGAATATAGGTCCCGAAATAGTCCTTAAAGGCCTCTTCTATCTCCGTCTCAATGGTCAATTTAGCACCTATCTGCCCACCCTTGATTTCCTTAATCAGATTTCTATTTTGGTCAGTCTTAATCTTCCAAGCTAACAGCTTCCCTGCTCCCTCTCCATATTCAAAATGAGCCACCTTACTGGCATCCCATCGCTTCTTAATCCGAATGTGGACACTATCTTTCATTTGATCTTTCAATATATGCAATTTTTTCTCTAACAAGATCCTACTATCTTCCTTTATATATTTTTTATATCAGACTCTAACTTTTTCATTTCATCTTCTAACTCACTCACCTCACTCTGTAGCGTTTATTTAAAAAAAAAACCAGCACCTGTGATCTTACCTCTAACAAAAGCTTTAAGTGTGTCCCATACTATCCCGGTGGGGGCCGATCCAATATTGATCTTAAGAAATTCTCTGAACTCTAATTTCAAAGAGTCCATTACTTTGGTATCTGCAAGTACAGTAGGATCTAATGTTCATTTCCTTTCAGTAAACCTACTAGTATATCTAATCATTAAGGTTCCTGCGGAGTGCTCTGACAGATGGGCCGTCGTATACCCAATATCCAGAATATCCTCTCTCAGGCTCAAATCTACCAAAAAATAGTCTATTCTGGATCTGTGTCCATATTTCTTATTGTGGGAGGAAGCACCTGCAAGCAGCCAGCCCTTTCTCTCCAAAAGTAACAAAGAGCATATTGTTTTATCATGGTCTTCAAAAACACTAGTTACTTGGGGGTAGGTATTGCTCTGCTTTTATTCAATTTATCCAAATCTATTATCACGTTGAAATATCCTGCCATAATTACAGGACCCGGAAACTCCAAAAGATTGGTAAACACAGCTTTTAATGGCTCACAATCATCATGGTTTGGAACATAATACTCTACTAGCGTTAATAATCTATAGCCTATTTTTTTTTTGCTATGATCCACCTATCGCCCATATCCGCAATCGTGCCCAATATATGTATCTTTACCTGTTTTTTCACCAATATTGCCACCCCTCTTATATTCGCACCCCTATCCGTGCATACCACCTGCTGTACCCAGCTCTGTTTTCTGAATAACTCAACGCACTTGTTTTTCACCAGGTGAGTCTCTTGTAAAATTAATATTTGAGCAGGAGAATCTCTTCGGTATTGCAAAATTCTGTCCCTCCTCCTTTTCGTGCGCAGCCCATTAACATTTCATGTTAATACCTGGATAGACATATTCCTGCTTTTACCTCCCTGCCCTCTGTCTGGGCACATGTAGCTCTTCTAGATGAATTATAGCTCGCCAAGGTTTTTGAGGAATTTTTTATAATTTTTTTCCCATATGCTCCCTACCCTGTGATCCCACCCTGTGCTCCCCCCTTGTCCCTCCCCACTTCCCTCCCTTGGAGAACCCACCCATACTTCCTCCTGGACCTGACGTTTTCTTTCCCAGCGCCTTAAGCACCCAACACCAAATAATAAGCAAAAAATATATATAAGCATGTTCATGTGACCCCCTTTTCCTCCCTGAAACAGGGTGCACTGTGGCCTACAGCCTTCTCTTATCCTCTATATCATCTCCTAGTTACCAGCTCCTACCTTCTTAATAGCCTCTAACAAGTCATCTGCCTCTTTTTGATTTCTTAGTATGTGCATTTTGTTATTGTACATGACTCTTAGGGATGCAGGAAATTTAAGCAGTGTCGTGGCCCCTACTTTTTAAAATTCTCCTAGGCGCTTTCCCAACTCCCATTGCCTATCTAGAGTAGCTTGTGATAGATCTGATCTAATCTCAAAAGAAAAGTCTTTCCCCTTAATGTCTTCATTTTTAATGCACTTGAAAGAATTTCTTCCTTTAAACATAAGTCTGAAAGTTAAGGAGAATCTTCCACGGCTTAACCCTATTGGGATTTTGCCTGAATGGATCTCTATGTACCCTTGGGATATCCTTTGCTATGTCCACCTCAATCTCCTAAATCTGTGCTGCTGCCTTTATAAGGGAAACCACAAAAGCCTTTAGATCGTCGCATTCCTTCCCCTCCGGGACATTCAAAATCCTCAAGTTGTTCCTTCTTAAGTTATTTTCCAGCTGCTCCTGCAATTCTCACTCATCCTGCCGTAGAACCTGTATTTCCATCTTACTGTTACTCAACTCCTGTCTCAACTCCCCAACGATAATCTCAAGAATTTGCATCCTTCTATACAGAAGGTCTATCTTTTTCTCCAGGGCCTCACAAAAGCTGTGTATTTCACCTTGATTTGCTTAAAAAAACGCAAAACCTTTCCTGATATCAACCGTGAGTGACAAGAACATAGCCTCTAAGGAGCTAGCTGGAGCCTCCGAATTTGTGTTTTCTTCTCCTAACACTTTTAAGGCCGTATATAACGGGGTTTATCCTTATATTTAGGAGGATCATCAACTTGGGACCTAGCTTTCCCTCCTACTGGAGAAGTATCTGAACTAACATTGTTTAAAACAGCTTCTTGATTAGACCACCCCTCTGGATTGGATGTGCTCCCCTCCGCTGACATCATTGACAAAACTGCTGGTTCCCCTATTTGCTCTGCAACCCTTATAGCTTACTCTCTTAGGGTCACACAGAGGTTAACACCTTAAAGAAGGACCTTAATGAGGAGGTAATTTTTAATATACGCTCTAAAACCTCAGCCTTCCTTTTCGCTCTCCCTGTCTGCTGCAACTCCTTCCTGGGCTGTTCTTTAGGTCTACACACCTGAGTTTGGGGATAGTGTCCTCCCTCAGTGTGTTCGGATACCTCAAAAGTAGGGGGAGTACTCAAAAACTGCTCAGGTGGTGCTTTTTACCATCCCCCATTGTTTTAACAAACTTTCCTCTCCCAGAGAACTTGCCCAAATCCTGTTTTTCCCTGCCTAGACTAGCACCCCTGCTTCTTACTTGTCTGGCTGCCTTGAAGGTAGTCTGTTTTTCTGATTTTTCCGCCTTCCCTCTGCCATACACCAACTCCTCCTTGTTGTTCCTACCTTCGGGGATCTCCATGACTCCTAGTGATTCCACAAGTACTCCAGGGACTGCAGGGGCAGCGCATGTGCCGATGCTGCTCCCATTGACCTGGAGGAGACCTTGCGCTGCTGCCCTGCGGCTCTTCCTGAGCTCCATGCCGGCTACAAGCAAGCATGTCTTCGCGGTGTTTCTGTTTCTTCTGCCGCTGAGCAGCCCCTCCGAGGCCTCAACCAACAAGGTAAGGCACATTACCTAATCATTCATACGAGAGGGGAGGGGGTGGGGGCCTGAAAACTTCAAAAGGTGGTGGGTGTTCGTCGGTGCTCTAGCGATCCGCCTGCAGCACAGCTGCCATGTTCTCCCAATCGTCCATTAGAGCAGTGTCTTGGCCAAAACGTTTCTAAGCCCTCCACTTTGGTTTTGGCCATCTGGGCACCTTTGGCACCACAACCAAGGTTCCAGGACTGGTGGGACACCACTTGGGGGTTCAGGACTGACTTAGGCTGGGTCCAGGTGCGGGTTCAAGATAGTGGGAGCTCTTTGTGTCCCTGTGTCTCTTAACAGGAGGCCATCAAACTAGCTCTTAGTGTCATTATGGTAGTCCTGGGTGAAGATGAAGATGCAGGGCTCAACAGCAGGGTTGGCCATGAGGGTTCAAGGCAGGCTTCAGGCAGCAAAGCAATCCTTCCAGGTACAGCAAAGCAGTCTTACACAGTCCACAGCAGGCCACAGCAGCAGGCAATACTCAGAGTCTTTCTGCAGGTCCAGGAGTGAACTGAAGAGTGGGCTTCAAGGTCCTATTTTTATACCTGGTGCTCTTCCACATGAAAGTAAGAGACACTTCTAGAGATTTCTTTGAAGTGCATGGAATTTCCTGACTCCCACACCCTGGCTCCAAGCAGGCTGCAGTGACAATGTGGAAGTAATACGACCTTTGTGTGAAGGCAGAGCACAGCCTATTCATTTGCAATTATGGCTGTGCTCAGCTCCGTCCCCCTTCCTGCCCATTCTGCCCGTTCAGGCACACCTAATCCCTCTATTGTGTGACTAGCTGGGAGGAATTCACAAAGTCGAACTGTCAGTTACACCCAGTCATGTGACTCAAGACAGGCTGCAGGCACAAAAGGGGTAAGGGCAGGAAAACGCCAACTTTCTACCAGTCAACAAACAAAATGTTTCTGGAGGAATTATTTCAAATACACTTTACCTTTCGTTGGTCTTTCAATCCAAGAGACCGAAACGTCGACTGTTCCTCCTCTCTAACATCATTCACAGTGATATTTCATTTATCAGTCCATAAGCCTATTGGAACAAAGCAGAAGAAACCTAATTGGACTGTGTGTTTGTGAACACTAGCGGTTAAGAGGACATATCGATCCCCAGTGATCTCTTCTTTAGAATTATTCTGTATTTGTTGGTATGATCATGTGGCTTGAAATAATCATGTAGTATGAATATTGTCAGTTGTAAATTAAACCCTGAATATATATTGTTTGTGTGACTTTAAAGAGAAAACTGCAAGAACAAAATAAAAAAAATCTTGTCAGATCAGTACGCCTGAGTTACATTTTTATTGGTTATATTGTGAATAGTGTCTTTTGTATATTAATTATAGTGTTAGATTGAAAGACCAACGAAACAAAGTATAGTGGATACAATTCCTCCAGGAACATTTTGTTTGTTGATTGATTATTCAGTTTCTTGAGAGAATATTGGGTTGCCCTAGTGTGGTTAAATATAACATTCTAACAGTGGCATTTTCAAAATTCTAATGTAAAATCTGACTTTATCATGAACAGGATTTTTCATTACAATTTCATAGATACCAAACATGAACTGGCTATCTGGTCTCACTCACAAATTAGCACATATTAAATATAATAAGGTAACCCAATGTTATCCTATGGGACAGGTAGGCCTCACAGCAGTGAAAAACAAATTTAGCAGTTTTTAACTACCAGGACATGTAAAATTTAAAAGAACATGTCCAAACGTTTAACTACAAAGCACCCTGCCCTGTGGTCTATCTAGGAACTACATTAGACGTAATTTCTATGCAACAAAGGGGCAATTTGAGGCTTGGCAACCGGATTATATTTCACAGGAAAATTTTAAAGGAGGGTCCCAGGGAAAAGTTTAAAGACCTGCAAAGGATTACATCCCCAATTCAAGACTTAACTACAACATAGAAAATCCTGGGGTCTCTCGTGAAAGAAAAAAGTGAACAGAGACACTGACAAAAATCACACAGTACTAACTGTGGGATAATCCCTTTAAGGACGTAATCCCTCACCCACCAGAGGTGGCATGCTTCATCATATGGGATTCTCCTCTCAGTGAAAACACCTAGTTCCACCAAGGGCTACAACCCCCTCTCTGAGAGGGAGGAGCTCAGGGATGTTTTAGAGCCTACTCTAACAGGATATTCTAAATCCCAGAGATGAGAGAGAATGGTTTTAGGTGAGGGCGCAGCACCAGAAAAATGTTATTAAATGTGTAGGGGGTGATTAAAACTAACTAGAGAGAACAGTAATATGCTTTATTCATGTGTTCTCGCTGTCATGGTTAAAAACAGTGCACCTGCGGTATGGATTTAAACCGCATGTGTCAGACGAAATGTGAGGTCAACATCTTTCAGCCGTGATGACCCACAAGGTGACAAGGCTTTCGTCAGGACCTAGAGGATGCTGCTGCTAATAGTGTACAAGTGATTAGTGAATACAAAAGAATGCTGAAATACAAAACCAACAGTGCATCCGATTCCAGTTCAAAAGAAGGTGACTGTACCTGGTGAAAAATTGATATAAAAAGAGATACATAGAGGTCAGTGACTTTGAACATAACACCTCCCATGTGCCCCCCTTCTCTGAGCTGTTGCCAGGTTGAGGTGAGGTAGTCTACCCTGAAGCAACGGGTAAGCCATTTTCTCTGACCTTTCTATGTACACTTGTAAGGTATTTAAACAATGTGGGGAGCCCTTGGGTCCCATATGTATTGTTATGTTCAAAGTCACTGACCTATATGTGCCGGGCCTCGAGAAGCTTTCGAGACCGCTCTCGCAAAGCCCTCGGAGCGAGGGACCGACACTCGGGGCACGACTTGGGGTCGTGGTCGCGCCCCAGGCAGAAGAGACACTCACGGTGCGGATCCGTAATCGACATCATGTGATTACAGACCTCGCATGGCTTGAAGCCGGGCATCCCTACTGACACCTTGGAGTCGAAACGACTCGAAAACTTGGACAAAAAAGTCTCAAAAAATACTCAGTCAAAAAATGACTGGGGCACTGCTCAATCCGGATCTGCGCTTACTGGCGCGGAAAAAGAAAGAACTGACGCCAGCGCGCATGGGCGGTGTCTAAGTACTGGCCGCGACGTCATCCCGGCGATCACGACGCCGACGACGGACGCGGAGCCGCACGACGCCGCCTACCGACGCGCAGGGGTACTGCTACGCAAAACTTTCCGGATCCAGCCTGACGCCTGGGGATATTCTAAGGTAAGGAATCTGTCACTAACGTGTCTCTTTCAGATCCATGTTTAGGGGAATGAGCACAAGCACTTTAGCACTGATTAGCAGTGGTAAAGTGCACAGAGTCCCAAGGCCAACAAAAACGAATTTCAGTGCAAAAAGGAGGTAAGTGGGCAAAAGGTTTGGGGTAACACCACCATAAGACTGACAGATCAAGCAGTGGTTAATGTTGTTCTATGGAGAGCAAGTTTTGTAACAAGTTTTGTAACATTTCTCCATAGAAATGTTCCCTCATTGGGACATATGTGAACTGGAAGCAACCTCAAAATATTGATAATAAAGGCACAGTGAGACATGATAGTCTGCAACCAGGCAGTATTTCAGATAAAGCATGAGTGCCCGGAAAGTTGTTAGTCTCTTCCTGACAAGGTCTGCACATGACGAATTATCACTGTGGCGTAGCAAAAGCCCTCGCAACCCCGCAGTGCGGGGTGCCCCCGAACTTCAGAGGGCCCCCTCCAACACTGGCAGGTCCGTGGCCTGAGGGCACAAAACTGGATCCGGAGCGTCGGGGGGCCTATATGTACTTTGCAGGGGGGCCCCCTCAAGTTTTGTTACACCACTGAATTAGCATATTGATACACTTTTAATCACATCGTGGCGGTAAATTAGCAGCGTATTGTAGCGCGATGCTTAGGGCTGTGCAATTCTTCACTTCTCAATATACATACCAGCTCTTTAAAACGTAATTTCGAAGGCAGGTAAATATCATGTGGCATTCCAATCAGCTGGCCAATTAAATAAGAGATAGCTATCAGAGTTCATGTTGACGCCGTTTCTTAGATTAAGTAAAACATGAAATACCATAAGGCTAAATTAGATTTGAAATTCCTCACATCAGTACATAATCAATCAAAAGCACGTGTAAGCATTCGCCCGGATAATCTACAATAAATGATCAAGTGACTGAGGGGTCTGCCTGCCATTGGGTGAGGCTTAAGAAACATCGGAAAAGAAAATTCTAATTCCATTATTGCCACTGGATGTTCTCCTTTGGACAATTCAGGACACATTTTCACAAACATAAAAAGAAGAAACAGGCATGGTTCTGTGATTATATGAATGGTTGCTGTTTCGGAATTATATAATTTTTTCTTAGCCTTTCAAAAACAGTACCATGCCCTTAACACGATTTTCCGCCAATTTTATAAATTACAAGCTGCCCAGTTAACAAAAATACAGGGGGTCTAGTCCATGGTGTGACAGAGCTAATCCTGAGGATGGCAAGCCCATAAACAGGTCAGGTAACCATGACAACCAATGCACATCAGATTGATAATAATACCATGTGCATGTATCCTATGATTATTTGACAAAGCCTTGCTGCAGAGTAATTGTTTGCATTTGCCAAGTTTAAGGGCTGTATTGTAGAAAATGCTATAACATGAATGGTGTGTAGATTCACGAATGGTTGCCGCACCCACGCGTTTTGTTCACAATTTTCTCTGTGATGTGTTAACATAGACCTATACAAACATTGATTTTAGCAACGTAAAATAACATTATTGATTAAAGAAATAAACGTAGCGAAATAGCCCGCGTATACAATCTGTGAATTGCTGCAAAACTGCCCCTTCATGCAAATTAGAACTACCTTGGAAGATTACAATTGATTAAACGAGGCATCTATTTAAACGGATGGACGAGAGAAAAGACCTGCTTTTTCTAGAGTTTGGTGCCTAAACAACGAAGCTATACCAAGCTGGAGAACTGTTCAGTATTTGAGTGACCATGTGGCTATAGATTTCACGTCACAAGGTTTAACCTTGGAGCTTCAAGGTTTCACACCACAGAATTCCATGATACCGCAAGAGCTGACATCCATTGAACAATAACTGCACTATCACCGGGTTTTCAAGGTTACTGTCTACATTACAATAATAATGTAACTTGTTTACATCTAATTGTTCAGTCATATCAAAGATACCTGAGGCTATGGTCTTACAATAGCGGGAAAAGACCACCATCTTTACACTATAAATCTCAGGCAATTTTAGAAATTATGAAGAAAGGAACGAAAGTAAGAAGGGAAGGATGGTTGCATATTGGAGGGAGGAATTGGGACAGAAAAGTTAGGAGTGAGGGAAAGAACAAACAAAATAGGAAGTGATCCAGCGCGATATTAGCAAACAGCATTCATACACCAAATACTCACTTGCGCCCATACATTCATACTACGCTAATACTTACGCTAGTGAGTCAGTTGTACTCTTTATCAAAAATCCCTGCTACCAATTACCTTCTGATTGAAGAGTAATGACTTACCAATGAATCCTTTGCTAATTGGGAAGTTTAAAATGAGTGACATTCGTTAAAGTACATAATCCTGAAAATAACCACTGAGTCAGGAAGTTTTAAAATGTTTATCTAAAGATTTTAGCAGAGTAAATTACAGAACCACATGGTACTTAATCGCATATCAAGGATGAAGCACAGAATAATATTTATTGATTAATGACGGTCCCTCAGAAAGGAGAAGATAGAGACAACAGCGCAACTAAAGGTTGCAAGTATATTTACCTAAGTGCGAGAACCAAACCCCTTGGCCAAGGAGTTGGAAAAGAATAGGATCCAGGAAGGATGAAGAGCAAAGACCTCCTCCAGGTTCAGGACAGGACCGTAGACCTCTCTACAACGACGCCTGCGTCGTTCCCCTCTCTGATACTCGGCTTCTCCTCGATTCTCCCGTGTCTCCCTTCTAATGGACTCCGCCGCCCCCTCCTCAGGACCTCTTCTGGACAGGGATTCAGTCTGCAATCGATCAGCTTGGCGGTCTGGAGCTCTTCTGTGCGTTCTGAGAGTAAGCTCGTGCAGCACGGCTTCCTTCAGCTCTCTTCTGGTCTAGCACCCTGTGTCTTCTGATCTGACTAATTAGCTAATTCTATATCTATTATACCCTTCTACGCCCATGTACCTCCCCTTAATGTTGCCAAAATATGGGACCACTACCTCTGACAGGGGGTGGATTTTCACACCATATGATTTTAGTTCATTTTCTGAAGACCTTTGTTTTAAAATACCGCCCATCAAATTTAATACATTTGCTTTATTACCCACCCGTCTCACGACAAATGTTATATATTCTTCATATACAAAGTTGCTTTTCCCAACAGGAAAGACATGTGTACAGCAGCTTCGGCCATCAGGTCATGGCCTTGGACGAAGTCCAGGTTGACTTCATCCTTATTCTTTGGCAGCCATGCAGGACACATGCGCAGAATCATCTGTCTCTCGAGTTTCAGTTCACCAACCCCAGGCCCAAGTTTACGAACTAATAAAAGTACAAGAAGAAAATATTAAAATCACAAATAAAATGTTTCACTGTATACCCACTCTTTCTACTCTATCCCCATTTACTTATAAATTCTATCCCGCATTAGTAGCGTTTAAAAAACAACAAATTAATAATAACATGAGAGCAAGCTGAAGCATGTGAAAACATCAAGCAGCCATTTTAATGCACACTGCGCAGAAGCAGGAGTTTCCCACCAAGCAAAGAGAGACGTCACACCATGTGGTGTGGTTGAGACATGCGCAGTAAGGTTCCCGCGCTTTAGCGGCCATTTTAGATTATAGACAAGCGTTATTCGTTAGTTAAACACATAGGCAAGCATCCTTACTATTCGTGTAGTGTATGCAAGGATTAATACGAACAATACAAGTTTAATAAATTAATACTGTGAGGAGATTGCATCCAAGCAAGTCTCATTTGTGAGTCCTTGCTCCATCAATCCCCTCTCTGATGGCGTTTCTGAGCCATCAAAATACTACCCACAATCAGATGCCAACTTCTAGCAAATAGTTTCATTCTCATTTTTACACTTTCTATTTTTTACATCCCCTTTCAACTTTTTGTATAATTTACTTCTCAAATTTTCAAGTTCGATTTCATCAAACTTTCTCTTCTTTCCTTTTCCTGTCACATTATATGATTCATTCTTTCTACAGCATTTGCACCATATTGTTATTGACAGTACTATTATTGCTATCCCTGTTAAGGGTACTAATATTTGACCTATAAGTCCTTTCCCTACATTAGCAAACCAGGTACCAATTGACGCAATACTACTTGTCAATGTTTCCCATACACTATCAACTTCCAGTGGTTTAAGTTCCTTCTCAAGTTTAGTTATATTCTGTATATACGTTCCAATTTCTGCACTTTTATCAGGAATGTAAGTGCAACAATGTTTCGTCTTCAGTAATTTACAGACTCCGCCCTCTTTTGCCAATATAATATCAAGAGCAAGTCGATTTTGCATAACCATAGATCTAATCGCAACCATCTCTGCATTAATCATTAGAAATCCTCCAGCAGTAACTGTTGATAAACGATCAACCACTGTAGACAATTTACATATTTACATATTTTCCTTGAGTTCAGAATTATTCCCACCGAAGGTATCAATGCACCAAATATATCACCTACAATTTCAGAAAAACTAGTTCTTTTACTACGTGTTAATTCGCTATTGTTTTCATTGCTCCCAGTGTTTCTCTTTACGTGGTATATTTTTGGAAATACTATTCCAAAATAACAACTTCCATACCACCGTGCAGGAAGCCTAAAGTAAGCCTTATTCCCGCATACATAATAGATTCCAGGAAAAACTGAATCTGTTCCTCCTTTGATTCCCCAACCTCCAAGAATTAAGAAATTGTGTTCACATTCACTGGTACCGATGAAAACATTGTTATAATCAGTCCTTAATCTACCTAGACAAATTTTCCCTGTTTTTACGAAATCCAGTGCCATAGCAGCTTGAGCCTTGCCAGGTGTGTAACTCCCTTCTTTCTCAGCCCAAGGTGGCAAATGAGCCTTATGCTCAGAAGCTTTCTTTTGAAAATCTTGTCTTCTATCCTCTACTAAATTCAAAAATATCTTTTCTTCTTCATGTAAAGAACATGTTAGATTGTGTCTATGTGCATGTGTTATGTCTATCGATTTCATTGTTAAGAAAAATTCTCCCATAAACTGTGCGTCTTGACTACTAAGCACTGGGTTCATACTCTTTCGAATCGGAACCTCAGAAAATATCACATCTATGTTTGAATAATAATACTGAAGTCTCCCTGTTCTATAAAATAAACTAGACAATACACTACATGATATGCCATATGTCAATGGTAAGTGGTGATATGTTAACCCTTCTGCTACTGATTCAGGCAACTTCATACAGACATAACAATTACTAACTTCCATGGTGTCTACATATTGAAACAATAATTTTGTGAAAACATTTAGACTAGTGTCGTTATCAGTTATTTCATTTTGAAATTCTGGTTCATTTTCTGCCATTAGTTCTACTCTATTACCCTTCAAGTGTGCTGTCCTTTCCTTAGTTTCGTTATTAATCTTTTTATCCATTATCATAAGGTAAGGAACTGCTACGATCAGGACTAACCATACTATAAGCACCATTACTAGACTACATATGCATATTGCACAGCATCTTTTACAACATTTCTGTTTTGGTCTCCCAGCAACTCTATCGTCAGGCATTTCGACAAGGAAGATTGCTCTTCTTATCTATTTTTCGCTTTTCTTTATATGACTCTTTTGCTTAATCAAGGTGGTCTTGTTTCTTTCTCATACGTTAGTTCTGTACTTGTTCCTTCGTCACCACTTTCACTTGACTCTGAACTCTCGTAATCTTCAAGTATGATGTAAGTCCAATCAGGACCCTTGAATTTGTTATTCACAAGTTTCAGTCTCTTGCTTCTTCTTTTCTTAGTTCTGCTTTCTTGTTCGGTTTGACTTGTTACTTCATTTACTTGATCTGGATCTTCACTTCTGGTTGTTATGTGGTATTTTATTCTTTTAATGACACTAGGCCAATGATCACCTTTTCTGGTTTTCTTGGTTTGCACTGTCTCTTTGATTTCGTCTTCAGAAATTCTTTTATTTTCAGGTTTCAACACAGTTTCGTTTTCTGTAATTACTGTTTCTCTTATTTGTTCTTTTTCAGGTCTAATTGGTTTCTCTTCAGCAGCTCCACTGTCAGTTTCCAATAAGTGACCTTGTTCTTTATTTATTTCTTCATGTTCATTTTTCTCGAGATCTTCTTTTTCTGTATACTTTTCTGGATCTAACTGGTTCTGATCAGGGCTTATTGCACTTTGTACTTCTGCAGCCTGACCGGATTCTTCTAGACCTGTCTGTCCCTGCTCAAAATTGATTAGTTCTTCGTTAATTTGAGCCCAGTTTCCTCTCCCTATCTGGTCCTGCTCAGGTTCTTTTATTGAGTCTTCTTCTTCTTCCTGAGCTGCTTTTTCTTCACCTATCTGATCTTCAATTTCTTCCAATTTTGTTTGACTTCTTGTTCTGTGGTAAACTTCAGGAATTTCTACCACCGGTACCCAGTCCTGACTTGTGCTCGGTTGTTCTTCTTCAGCTTCTCTTGAATCTCGAACCTGAGATTCTTCAGCTGGGCAACCTTCAGCTTCCTCAGTTCTTGACGCTGTCTGAGGATTTTATTCTTCAGGGTCTGGTACTCTTTTGGTGTGGCTTACATGAATCCAATTAGGAAATCCTGCACACTTCACGGCTGTATTTGTGGTCAGTATGACTTGACACGGTCTGCCCCATCTAGGTGATAGACACGTTTCTCTGGTGTGATTCTTCACTACCACCCAGTCACCAGGATTCTGATCATGTTCTTGTTCAGGCTGCCTGGAAACTGCGTCTTCTCCAACCTGGTGAGAGACAGAACGCACTAGGTCAGCCAGTCCTTTGCAATAATCCAGAACCATATCATCAGATATATTGAGCAGTTTGTTTGTGGGAACGTGTTTGTCTCATTGCTCTTCCCATCATTATCTCGTGTGGGCTCAATCCGGTATTTCTATCAGGAATGCTTCTGAGTCCCATTAAAACAAGTGGCAATGCATCCGGCCACTCTAATGATGTTGATGAACACATTTTTCCCCAATCTTGATTTTATAGTGCCATTCAATTGTTCAACCACTCCAGAAGCCTCTGGACGATATGCACAATGCAGTTTCTGTTCAATTTTGAATGCTCCACAGATTATTTGGATCACTTCACTAATAAAATGTTTTCCTCTATCTGATTCCAAAGTTACTGGGAAACCAAACCTAGGAATGAGTTCTCGAAGCAACAGCTTTGCGACTGTAATGCTGTCATTTCTTCTGGTAGGGTAAGCCTCCACCCACTTTGAAAACAGACACACTATGACTAGTACATATTTCAACCCTCTGCATGGTGGTAACTGAATAAAATCAAACTGGAGTCTTATAAATGGACCCTCTGCCTTTCCAATCTTCCCAAACCCGATTATTGTCTTCCTCCCTGGATTATGCATCTGGCAAGTCAAACATCTCTGGCAAAGACTCTCTGCAACAGCCCTGAATTTGGGATTGTACCAGTTTTGTCTAAAAAGCCTAATCATTGCATCTCTCCCTATGTGTGTGTCTCCATGATACATTCTGGCCATTTGTGAGAGTAGACAGTCTGGCATGACTGGTCTGCCATCAGCGCTGATCCACACCTCGTCATCTCTTCTTTGAGAACAACCCACCTTGATCCATAAATTCTTTTCACTTTCATCAACATCATCTTGCAATCTTTTAACATCATTCCATGTTTCAGGTGGCACATACAGCATAAGTTGGCAGCTGATTCCCATTCTTTCCACCCTTTTATTGACTGACAATCTGTTTTTGGCACAATGTTGAGCCACTAGATCAGCATATCTATAGCCGACTACCACCCAGTCATCTCCTGACTGGTGTGCAGCACATTTCACCACAGCCAATTCTTTTGGTGATTGTATTGCTTCCAGCAATTCCCTTACAAACTTTCCATTCTTAATGGGGGATCCTGAAGAAGTCATGAAATCCCTCTGCATCCATAGTTGGCCAAAATCATGCACAACCCCGTAACCATATTGGCTATCTGTAAATATAGTTACTTTTTGATTCCTCCCAATTTTGCAAGCCTTTATCAATGCAATCAATTCAGCTATTTGTGCAGATTTGACTCCTGGTAAATAGGATGCCTCAACTATTCCAGTTAATTCACACACCGCATAGGCAGCAGTTAGTTTACCGTCTTCATGCCTTTGGCATGAACCATCGACAAATAGCTCCCTGTCTGGCTTTCTAAGGGGCTGTTCTTCTATGTCTGGACGTGGTTTTGTGCATAATTCTGTGACTTGTAAACAATCATGTTCTTCTTCTTCGTCATCTTTAATTTTCTCATGATATGGGTCTGGTAGTAAGGTAGCAGGATTTACTATTGTGCACCTCACCATGGTCACATTTTCAGCACTCATTATTATTCTTTCATACTTAGTCAGCCGACTAGGAGTAAGATGTTGAGTTCGGGTTCTTGTCAACAGAATCACAACAGCATGTGGAACAAACACTTTCACAGGATGTCCCATCACAATTGACTCACTTTGTTCAATGCTCAAACAGGTAGCTGCCACTGCTTTTAAGCATCCTGGCAACGCGGCTGCTACTGGGTCCAATGTAGCAGAAAAATATGCTATAGGACGTCTGTCTAAACCATGTCTCTGAGTTAAGACTGTGTTAGACCTGTCAGCCCTAGGGTGGTCTTACCCCGTTTTTTTCTCTTTGCGCCTCATTTTTGCCACTACACTTTTGTTGGACCTAGGTCTCTGGGCGCCTTACCACTGCCAAACAGTGCTGAGGTGCAGGTGCTCTCTCCTATTAAGATGGCTGCCACAGGCCCCTGCTACTGCGGAGTGGCCTTTGCATACACATACTAGTAGTCAGGATCAGGCTGGGACATAATGATACAGTATCCATGCCGTCCCCGCCTCTGGGCCTCATAGCCAGACATGAGGGAAGCTTCTAGAACCTTCCAGCTTGGGGAGGAGTTATGTTTTGCCGCCTTCAGGAGGGTCACCTGACCTAGGGGTATAAGAGGTTTGGAGGGAAACCTTTTAGTCAGTTGGGGCACCACTGGACCTGGGGGAACCTCCGTCGGAGTATAGGCTGTTGGGCCTTGGGGGGAGACCTACACTACTGGTACTGACTGGGCTGAGGCACTGCTGTGCTAAGATAGCTGAGGAACACCTTCCACCTACTGACCTTGCCCGGCGTGAGTGGACCCAGGGAACCACCTCCAGTGTGCCTAAAGGACACCTGCCTACCTCTTGTGCCCACCAACTCAACCCCCTACCCCTCAAGTAATCACAACTTAAGCAACCCCAACCAACTTGCTGCAACCATCCAGAAACTACCAAAGCTGCCAAGCAACTGTCCTCAAGCCACTGCACCCTGGACATGTAGCTGGGGATCGCCAGGTAAAGCGCTGGGACTGTAAAGTGCTGTGACTGGAAAGCGCTGTGTGCCAACTCTCAGCCCTGCTGGGAGCGCTGCATGTCCTCTGAGTGCGGCGTGCGAAGAAGCGCCGTGACTCCAGAGCGCTGGCGCTGTGCCCTGCAGAAGCGCTGTGGCCCACGATCACCGCCGCGACCCTCGCGCCGTGTGAAGAGAAGCGCCGTAGCAGTAGGGAGGCGCAGTGGCCGCCAGGCGTCTTGTCCCCGAGAAGAGGAGCGCCGCATGCCCGAGATCCCCGGCGTCATCCTGCGGGCCGAAAGCAGGTGCGCTGCCCGGCCCCCAACTCACCGGCGCTGCCGGGGTACTCGTGGCGAAGCGCTGCAGGCCCGGATCACCGCTGCAGCCCAGGCGAGGAGGAGTGAAGAGGCGCTGGACCTCCGGGCGCCGCCGCAGCCCCCGGAGTGGAAGAAGGGCCGCCGCGGCTGAGGGAAGGCCGCGCCGAGCCTGAAGAATAGTGAAGGCCGCGCTGGGCCTGAAGAATAGGGAAGGCCGCGCTGGGCCTGAAAGAGACGGGAGGCGTTGCTAGGCGACGCGAGCACCGGCCGCGTCAGAGGCCGTGCCCCAAAGAAGCCGCAACGCCATTGGTCCCCGGGTCCGGAGGCCGATGGAGGCCCGGAGCCCAGAGAAGAACCACGCCGGAGGGGCTCCACTGCCAGCGGGAGCCCCCGGGATCCCCACAAGACCGCAAGGAGCATGGAGAGTCCGGGAGCACGGGCCGCCTCCCCCGGTCTGGGCCCCATGTGCAGATAAGAAGCGGGCTGACCGGAGGAGAGGCGCCCGGCCCCATCCAGGCCGACAGCAATACCGGGACAGTCAGGTGAGCCCGGGAGGCCCTGGGGGGAATCCCTGCTATCGTGAAGGCCCCCGACCAGAGACGCTTCCCCCGTGCACTGTCCTGAGTAGATTGAGCAGGGCAGGAGCCCTCATGTGACTGCGCTGACTGCTCCCCCCTTTATCTGGGACCGGCCCGGTTCACCAGTTCAGTCCTTACCACCTGGGCCTCACGAACAGGGCCTAAGCTGGGATCCTGTAATTCTACCCCCCCTGCGAGGAACTAGTTTTGATGATGTAAACGTGTTTTCTATGTTCATCACATGCCTGCATTAAGTCTCCTAATGAGGGAAGTGTTTACCCTGTTGAGTGGTTAATCTACAGTAAGGCCTGTAATGAAATGAATGTACCTACATGAATTGGGCCTGGGTGTTCACCTGCCAAGAGTTAAAGTGTTCTTATGTTGTAGGCCTACCTGCTTTGCGATACCCACTGTACTGAATGTGGTTGCGCCTAGGCTGATACAGGTTCCTCCTCATCTACTGTGTAATGTGCATCTAAGTCCTTGCTAATGGGATGTCGCTAAATGCATTGAAGTCTATGTTTTTGACCTACAGTGTTACCTGCTTTTCTAGGAGGTTATTGCTACTGCCTTTTTAATGGCGTAACGTTCTACTGTTCTAATGTGCTTGAATGAAATTTACGCACTAGTTTTATGAAGCTAATATGAATTGAAATGTTGCCTAAGATTATCTGCCTTATCAACTGCTAATTTAAATGAGATAAAGGATCTTGTTTTTACATCAAAGCCTGGTGTGGTGTCCCCCTTTATTGTTGCGCATTATTGAGTCAGTGTGAGTGTGTGCTGCACAAGTGCTTAACACATTGCCTTCGGGTGCCTTCCTGCCTCGCGCCAAGCTACCGTGTCGGAATCGGTGACCCCGCTTCTAACAGACTGAAAGTGCACAATTTTCTCTTTCATGACAGAATAATGCAAATTCTCTTTTATAATCAGGCATGCCTAGGGCAGGTGCTGAACATAATGCACTCCTCAAATTTACAAAGGCTCCTACACTTTCATCATCCCACTCAACAGGATCCTTTGTTTCTTTTTTGTCATGTTAATTAATGGTTTAGCTAACAGAGAAAATCCTAGTATCCATTGTCGACAGTAACCTACTATACCTAGGAACTTTCTCACTTCTCTTTGTGTTACTGGCATTTGCATTTTCTTTATTCATTTTACTCTTTCAGAGGTTACTCTTCTTTTTCCCCTCTCAATTTGGTGTCCCAGATACTTAACTGCTGTTGTACAAAACTGCAATTTTTCTGGTGAAACTTTATGCCCTTCTTCAGCTAAATGGTTTAATAGTGCAATGGAATCAACAACACAGTCCTCTCTGGTGTTTGATGCCACCAGTAAGTCGTCGATATATTGCACTAGGACTGAGCTTCCTGGCATCACTAGTTTCTCAAGGCACTTTTTCAATATCTGATTAAAGATAGAAGGACTTTCCGTGTACCCCTGAGGAACACGATTCCATACATAGACTTTGCTTTCAAATTTAAATGAGAAAAGATACTGACTATCTGGATGCAATGGTATTGAAAAGAACGCTTGGCATAAATCAATTACTGTGAACCATCCTGCACTCCAGGGGATCTGGTATAGGATTATTGCAGGATTTGGTACTATAGGACAACATGGTTCCACAATTTTATTTATTTTCCGCAAATCTTGAACAATCCTATATTTTCCACTAGGTTTCTTTAGACCCATTATTGGTGAATTACATGGGCTACTCATTACTTCTTTTAGTATGTTTTGTTCTACCATTCGCTTGATTTCTTCAATGACTCCTGCCTTTACTTCCGCACTCATTTTGTACTGTCTGCTATTTGGGAAAATCGCACCCTCTTTTACAGTAATTTTAACTGGGTCTATTTTGGCCATAAGTCCTACTTCCTTTCCTGTGAAATCCCATACTATGGGGTTTACTGTAGTTTACAATTCTTCTGGCAGCTCATCTTTGGTTATTAACGAAAACATCTCATCTACCTCTGTACCTTGTTTTGCAATCATAATCTTATATACATGGTCTTCATCTGGTGTCTGAACTGCAACACCATCCGGTGTGCAGAAAATTGTACAATTCATCTTGCATAGCAAATCCGGGCCCAATAAATTTACTGGACTGGAATCACATACTACAAATTGATGCATTTCTCTGAAATTTCCAATTTTGACTTCCATTGGTTCGGTAAGAGGTGTTCTAATCTTTTGATTAGCTACCCCTACTACTTGGATATCTTCACCAGAGAGAGGAAGGTCTGGAATGTCTGCTGTTCTCACAGTAGACCGAGTAGAACCAGTGTCCAAAAGAAAAGTAATATCATTACCTTTCACATTCCCTTCAACATATGGACCTGACTGATCTACCGGTAAGGATGCGCCAAGTACGCACTCCTTCTCCCCCTCTCCTAGGCACCGTCATGAACTATATTGACAAAAATCGTCCTGTAAAAGAAACTGTGATGTTATATAATCATTCTTACCACTTCCTCCTTGATATCCGATGTCTGCACCGTGCTTTGCTCTGCTTACATTACCCTGAATAGGTGCAGGTGGAAACTGACTCTGAGGGTTTACACCCTGCTGTGTGTCATTCCGCGTCTGTGGATTTAAATTTTGATTTGGGCCATTATTATTCCGAATCTTTTTACATTCATCCTTCCAATGCCCCAATTTTCCGCATCCATGACAAGGAAATTTCTTTTTAGCTTCTTCTCTACTCATTCGTCCTCTCACTTTTCCACCAGTCCCAGTCTCACCACTCGTTCCAGAATCCTTTCCTTGATTTTCACTTGGATTGTCCAAATTAATTCCCTGTTTTTCAGCCATTTTCACCTGAGCCCACATTACTTTTTCCTGTAACTTCTTGTGTCTATCCTCAATATTGTCTCCACAATATTTTGCATATTTCAAAATTTCATCTATGGGTTTCCCCTGCCAACACAACATGTGCTGCTTAATCATCTGACAAATCTCTGGCTTCAGACCATAAACAAATCGATAAACAAACTGACTCATGTTCCTATCTCCAATGTCCTCAAATCCACTATACTGCTTAAATACTTGCAATAAACGCTCATAATTGTGTTTGGCCTTCAAAATTCTAAACCTTTCCTCTCCTGAGATTCTATCCAATTTGCTGGTTCCCTATGTCCCTGCTCGCCAGCTACGTTCCGCTGAGCAATTTTTGGCCACTGTCCCCCGAGTGAAACGCATTCGGGCGGGGGGCAGATCCTTCCGTTGTCTGGCTGCTAAGCTATGGAATTCCCTTCCTGGGCAGACTCGCCGCATAGACTGCCTGTTATCCTTCCGAAAGGCCATCAAAACTTACTTGTTTCCTACAGTCTAGCCCTCGTCCTCTTTGACACTGCATTAGCGCCGGGACGCCCCTTTGCTGGGGCAGCCGTGCGCTATACAAATTTACTTAACATAACATAACATAATAGGAGTGTACTGATTCATTAGCTTCTTGAGTAGTTCGGTCTATTTTCACCCAATCTGTTTCTTTCGGTGGTATTTTCCCTTTCAGGTAAGTTAACACCTGCTGATACTTTTTCATTACATCATTTGACGGGGCACCTGTCTTTGGATCTCTAGGATACTCTTCACTTGGCCAATCAACTGTAATTTTACAATCCGTCCATAAATCGGCAGGTACCACTATGTCAAATAAACCATCCAAATCCTTCAACAATACCTTTGACACCTTCACACACCTCTCAACCTGCTTGTACCTTTCTATTGGTTTTTCTCTCAACTTTGGAAAATCATTCGTAAATGACAAAATATCCTGTCTGCTCCATGGGACATGTACATATCCCCCTCCTGGTACTTCTCGCATCGGGTACATTTGGTCTGCTTTCCCTGGCTCTTTCATCACATATTCAGATGCTGTTCTGCTTGATCGTGCCTCTTCCTTTTTCTTGGCCCATCTAGATCTCCATTTATCTAGATCTCCCCATTTCTGTAAGACTATCATTAATTCTTTTACTTGTAATTTTCTTCCAGAGGCATTCATATTTTCTAAATCTTTGTCTGAAAAATCTGCTCTATAGGGTTTCTGCAACACTTTCGATCTCCCTATTTCAATTCCCATCTGCAGAGCTAAGTCTGATAGTTTTTCATGGAATAATCTTGCATTTCTTGTGATACTCCTGCATATGAACAATAATTCTTCTTCATCGTACGCATTCAGGCGATCTAGCCCTACATTTCCTGCTATTATTTCTTCTAATTCGATTTTTAATTTATAAATGTCCAAAAATTTTGGAGGTGTACACTGTTGATCTGATCCTTGTGCCCACCTTTCTAAGTCTTCAGGTGTTACTACAGTGACACTCTTTGCTCCCGATGAAGTTATTAAGTTTATATCTTTCGAGCACCCAGGTGTAGCTCTTCTGGGAGTACTATTTACAGAATCTCAAATGGGTAAATCCATTAATGATATCGTAGATTCACAATCACTAAAGTGATCTTCAACCATTACTACTGCTTCAGGTTTAGGAATATTCACAGGAGTAGGCGTAGCTAGTGGTGGAGGATAGTTTCCTTTGTCACTATATAACGGGACTACTGGACCAATTGTTACAGGTATGGTCAAAGAGTCAGGATGCACTTTTATTTGTGTTATTTTCTGAATTAATTCTGCTCTGGTCTTCTCTAGGGCTTCTTTTTCTTTATCGTGAAGTATCCTACTAGGTGTGAAATCATGCATTACCTGTGGTACTAATGGAGTTTTTAACAGTGGGGCACTTGGGGTGCATCCACTTGTCCCTTCCTGATATGGTGGGGGTTCCTTAATATTTCTTCTATAAATTCATCTTCGGAATCTCCATTTCTCATTAAATGTTTTGTCTTTTCTGTGCATTTGCTTCCTAATTTTTCTTCTGCTGTTAACAATGGATACAATCCCTCTGTAATCATTGCTCTCCTCCATTGTTTCATCTGACTGTCCCTATACTCATATTGGTTCTGGGGAAAAATCCTCGGTAACCCCTATTACTCCTGGATCGGTCACGCTCAAATGCCTCGGTATCCTATTCCTCTAAGGCTTCGTATTGAGTTAATCTAGGTCTGGGTTCTAAGTCATTCATCCTCAATCTCAAATTTTGAAGAATTCTCCCATTGAAAGTGCCATTCTCGGGAAATGCTAATATTCCATCATCTTTTGTATATTCTATCCAATTCTCTATCCATACACAAGTATGATAACCTCTCTCCATCATCATGAATGAAGCGGGCGTTTTAGCTGGTGGAATGATAATTCCTTCCCTAGTTTTGGTTGGTTTATCCTTTTTAAAATAGTTCTTAATCTTTTGCAGAAAAGACATTTTTCTCTTTTCTTCGTACATCTTGGGCAAATCTCGATGTATAAAATTATATTCTGCAAAGCCTAAATATACTCCTATCCGGACGAGTTCCTGTTAAAGTTGGATCTCGTTTTAACATGCAATCCCTTATCCACTAAGATTTTAGCTTCTATGATCTCAACCAATCAAATGCCTGCTAACTTTTATCTCTGAACCAATCCTAGCGCGGCCTTTCTGTGACGTTTATCTGTCAACCCCTCCTTTACAATCTGCGCTTCTCTGTCCCTCGCTGCTTCAACCAATCCCAGCGTGGCACCTGTGACGTCAGTACTGCTCCTGACTACTGACCCCTCCTTTACAAGAGTCGTTCCACACCCGCTGTTTCAACCAATCCCAGCGCGGCGTTTTGTGACGTCAGCTCCCTCTCCGGCAGCTGACCCTCCCTTTACAAAATCTTACGCAAAACTTATTTTCTCTTTAAATCTTAATTAAATTTCAGTAACAACATAAAACATTCGCTATCGTGCCAGTTTCTCTAAATTTCGAAAAGATAGTTTTCTCTCACACTTAGTAAAACCTTTCCGTTTACTAAACATACACTACGAGTAAAACCCTTCCGTTTACTCTTCACACAAGCTCCAGAAGTACCTGTTACTTCTTCAATGTTACCCTTTCTAGGTGATATAACATAAAAATTTTACCAGCGTACTCCTTTGCTATTACTCACACGCATAGAGTCCCTAACCAGTACTGATAGTCCTGCTTAACTTTTCAGTACTATTTCTGCCTGACAGATAACCTCACTGCAGTATGGCTTCCACTTACCATCCGCTATTCAATTTTCCCCGGGAATTCTGGACAACATAAAACAAACTTTGAATACACAGATGTTAGTTCATAAAAATAAAATTCTCATTACCCAATTAACAAAGAGTAACCATCCTCTGATTACCAGATAACTGATCCAGCGCGATATTAGCAAACAGCATTCATACACCAAATACTCACTTGGGCCCATACATTCATACTACGCTAATACTTACGCTGGTGAGTCAGTTGTACTCTTTATCAAAAATCCCTGCTACCAATTACCTTCTGATTGAAGAGTAATGACTTACCAATGAATCCTTTGCTAATTGGGAAGTTTAAAATGAGTGACATTTGTTAAAGTACATAATCCTGAAAATAACCACTGAGTCAGGAAGTTTTAAAATGTTTATCTAAAGATTTTAGCAGAGTAAATTACAGAACCACATGGTACTTAATCGCATATCAAGGATGAAGCACAGAATAATAGTTATTGATTAATGACGGTCCCTCAGAAAGGAGAAGATAGAGACAACAGCGCAACTAAAGGTTGCAAGTATATTTACCTAAGTGCGAGAACCAAACCCCTTGGCCAAGGAGTTGGAAAAGAATAGGACCCAGGAAGGATGAAGAGCAAAGACCTCCTCCAGGTTCAGGACAGGACTGGTGACCTCTCTACAACGACACCTGCGTCGTTCCCCTCTCTGATACTCGGCTTCTCCTCGATTCTCCCGTGTCTCCCTTCTAATGGACTCCGCCGCCCCCTCCTCAGGACCACTTCTGGACAGGGATTCAGTCTGCAATCGATCAGCTTGGCGGTCTGGAGCTCTTCTGTGCGTTCTGAGAGTAAGCTCGTGCAGCACGGCTTCCTTCAGCTCTCTTCTGGTCTAGCACCCTGTGTCTTCTGATCTGACTAATTAGCTAATTCTATATCTATTATACCCTTCTACGCCCATGTACCTCCCCTTAATGTTGCCAAAATATGGGACCACTACCTCTGATTGGACAGGGACAGGGGGTGGATTCTCACACCATATGATTTTAGTTCATTTTCTGAAGACCTTTGTTATAAAATACCGCCCATCAAATGTAATACATTTGCTTTATTTCCCACCCGTCTCACGACAAATGTTATATATTCTTCATATACAAAGTTGCTTTTCCCAACAGGAAAGACGTGTACAGCAGCTTCGGCCATCAGGTCATGGCCTTGGACGACGTCCAGGTTGACTTCATCCTTATTCTTTGGCAGCCATGCAGGACACATGCGCAGAATCATCTGTCTCTCGAGTTTCAGTTCACCAACCCCAGGCCCAAGTTTACGAACTAATAAAAGTACAAGAAGAAAATATTAAAATCACAAATAAAATGTTTCACTGTATACCCACTCTTTCTACTCTATCCCCATTTACTTATAAATTCTATCCCGCATTAGTAGCGTTTAAAAAACAACAAATTAATAATAACATGAGAGCAAGCTGAAGCATGTGAAAACATCAAGCAGCCATTTTAATGCACACTGCGCAGAAGCAGGAGTTTCCCACCAAGCAAAGAGAGACGTCACACCATGTGGTGTGGTTGAGACATGCGCAGTAAGGTTCCCGCGCTTTAGCGGCCATTTTAGATTATAGACAAGCGTTATTCGTTAGTTAAACACATAGGCAAGCATCCTTACTATTCGTGTAGTGTATGCAAGGATTAATACGAACAATACAAGTTTAATAAATTAATACTGTGAGGAGATTGCATCCAAGCAAGTCTCATTTGTGAGTCCTTGCTCCATCAGAAGGAATGATTGAAAGAAGGAAATGAGGAAGGAAAGAAGGGGTGAGTGAGGCGAAAATCAAGGAAGGAGTAATAAAGGGTAGGCAGGATGGAATACAAAATAAATTGAGGAGCAAAGAAAGGATGGAGTCATGGAATTATGAAAAGAGGGAGGAACCCCACTGGCCCCACTGGGTGCAACGCATCCAGAACGCCTCTGCACGTCTTATCCTCGACATCCCCCGACGCAGCCACATCACACCCCACCTGAGAGACCTGCACTGGCTCCCTGTCAACAAGAGGATAACCTTCAAGCTCCTCACCCACGCACACAAAGCACTCCACAACTCCGGACCAGCCTACCTCAACAGACGACTCAGCTTCTACACCCCCACCCGCCAGCTCCGCTCGACCAGCCTCGCCCTCGCCACAGTCCCCCGCATCCGGAAAACGACCGCCGGCGGCAGATCCTTCTCCCACCTCGCCGCCAAGACCTGGAACACCATCCCCACCAACCTCCGACAGACCCAAGACCTACTGGCCTTCAGAAGACTCCTCAAGACCTGGCTCTTCGATCAGTAGCAGCACCACCCCCCTCTTCCCCCAGCGCCTTGAGACCCTCGCGGGTATGTAGTGCGCTTTATAAGTGACATGATTGATTGATTGATTGATTGAACCCAAGTGAGAGGAAGGAAGGGTCAAATGAGAATAGAAGGAAATAATCCAGGAAGGGAAAGGAAGAAGAGTGAGGTAGAAAGAGAGAAAGGAGCTATGAAATATTTAAGGAATGAAATTTAATGCTGAAGAGTCAGTGGAATAAAAAACAATTAGACAAAAATAATAGGGTACATGGGTAAAGACAGCATAAGTGTATTTAATAGATTGAATACATACTTTGAAGCAGTGGCTATCATGGCTAAGCTGTAATAGTGCATTCTAGACATGATGCTAAAGGCAGGACTTGTGTTGTATCTTTTTTTACATTTTATTTATGAACATTTGTCATGTGACCACTAAACATAAGGCTTCCAAGTGCTTTACCAAGAGTTCAAAACAATCAGGGCTCTATTCACCAAGCCAAATGCCTGTTTAAGCCCAGCTTTATCACGAAAAAGGTTCAATTTAGAGCACGGTATTCACAAATTGAAACCTTTGCTCATATAATAGGTAGATAGGAATTGTGAAAGCACAGATCAATAAATTATTTTAATTAAATTATGTGAAGAGTCGCCTGTGAATGTATGTAGCTTATGTAATGACACTGAGAATGAGGAGCTGGTATGTAATGGATGCTCGAATAAGAGCACTGAATCTGGCATTCTATGAAAGACTCTTAGGAAGATTTACTAATAATGAAACAATTTATGCAAATAGGAGTGGATGATAAGAGTGAACCTCTGATCACTTAGCAATATCCAGGTTGGCTGACCAACCAGCACATTTAGATCCTTACTCTAAAGGTTTGACTGGCCCTAAACAATAAAAACAATTCCTAACACAGTAAAAAATGACCCTCTTCTTCAGATACCCAGAAAGGGCAAGTTACCTAAGGTTCCTATGTTCAGAAGGTGTTCCATCAATACTGAAACTAGGAAATTTATGAATAGTATCAAGTCCTATATTTTTATGTGCGGAGACTCCGCGGTCGTAAAGATACTGCTAGTAAAATACCTTTCTGAATAACAAATAATCGTAAATGTACACAAAAGTGTAAGTTTACCTTTGTGAATCAGGCCCTGTGTTTCAACACAATCTGATACTGTGGTTTTCCTATTTTGTCTGTAGGTGGTGGGGCTAATCCAGGATATAGAACTGGTACAGAAATTGCTGACCAAATCCTGAACTCTGCCCTTTGTGAAGACATTTGCTATTGAAAAATATGAGTCGTGGATGTCTGCCGCAGGACCTTTGTCACAGGCCCCTGGTTCTGGAGCATTCGAGGGGCAGTTAGATCTGTTTCTTCTCTAGCATCTTGTTCAGCTCTGCTTTCTTCTGATAAGTAAGGTTTGCTCGCTCTCTGGTACTCACTCATCTCTGTTTCCTCTCTTACATCTTGTGTGTGGAACCTTTTTTTTATTGTTTTTTTTTTAGTGAGCAGAAAGAACAACCATGGGTACAACAATATGCTTATACACACAGAACAGAACAAAAATGTACGGGAAATTGTGGTCTAGCAGCTATCAATACTCAATTGTAAATTATCCATAATGCAAGTTAATTAACATGACCTAGAATCCAACTTCACTCTAGATGGCTGAGACAATAAGTGGTGACTTTGAGCTTTTGTATAAAAAACAATAAAATACCCATAACACATTGATACCAGTTCTCAAGCTAATATAAGCTCTATTCTGACGCATCTTCTCACTATCCTAAGTGCAGGCACTGATCGAGAACATATTTAGGAGAGCAATTAAAAAGTGCTAAAGTGCTGTTCAACTGTAAACAATGCTATAAACACTTCTATAACATACCATATTTTGTAGATAGAATGAGTGAGAAAAAATACGTAAGTGCTTCCGAAAGTACAATTGTATATTAAAATACATTCTACCGATGAAAAGTGCAAAAGTGCTTTGGAGAGAGAGCGTGAAAGGTTCTAGGTAGAAATAACTTTATCATATGACTAAATGGTCTAGAATCAAAGTTCTCACCAAGTATCTGAAACTATAAACAATTAGGTTAAGATTTGTGTTAAAATACAATGCTGTACATATAAATAATTAGAGCCAGTTCTGAGTTTTGACCATTATTGTGTCGCCTCTGATCTCTATCCAAAGGACAGGCCCTGATCACAATCATGTCCTAAAGAGCAATTGAATAGTGCTAAAGTGCTTTTCTGCTATAAACAATGCTGTACTCAATCCTACACCATTTCATTCCTGGTACAAATCCATTCAACCAGAGGAGAGTATTAGTGCTTCCAATAGTGCAATTATGTATAAATATATTCAACTGCGAAAAAAGTGAAGGAGTGCTTAGAGAAGTACAATTACATAAAAGAGTAAGAGGTGGGTGGAGTCTGTTATATGATGGCTTAATATACCTTAAGTTGAGCAATGCCACAATTTTAGATGATTTATTGCTATTTGCTGGTATAAACTGGGATAACTCCCCCCACTGGACAAATTTCCACTGAGTTCAAATAAAACAATTTCCCTTACTTTTCCGGGCTTACTGCCAATATTGCTAAATATCATGAAATGTTTTCAGACCCCCTACTCGCTTAGCGTAAGCCTCTTCATAATTCATAGCACGGAACATTTTATTCCTCCAGTCTACGACAGAGGGGACCTTAGCTGTCCTCCAGTTCTGGAGAATAAGTGAGCGTGCAATGGTTAGAGCTATCGATATAAAATAATGTGTGTGGAGCCTTGATAATGAGATCTACGTCTGCAACGTTGCATTTTCTGAGAGCTCTCCTCCAGTCCCCATGGCACAGTTAGCGTGTGATGCCACCATCCGTTTTCAGCATTTGGCTTCCTCAGTCGAAGTAGGCACGAGCAGTGTCTCCCCATTTTATGCCAATCTATCTTCATTACCATTTCCGTTTTTATTGCCCTTCAGAGCATGTGTTCACCTCCCTTGGGTTGGCTTCGAGTTTCACCTTCCCACATATACTTGTGAATGGCCCAGAGAAAGCACAGCACCCAGGCAGCAGTGTCACATCAAGTAAAGTATGAAAGAGGTGTAACATCGCAATAAAACTAGAGGTCTGACCGGAGAAGGTTGATCTGTCACTGTTTATGTTTTATTTGTTAAACACGTGTTATGTCACATTTAATTATTTTTATAATGCGATACTCATTGAACGTAAAGCACCTTTTAAGTTATTTCCATTTATGATTTTTCCAATTTTGTATACCTTTTTCCACCAATACAGTCAATGTAAGTAATAAACAAAAGGGAAATTATATTTTGGCTTTGTGTCATGGGTTATACTGTTTCGAGAAAATCTTAGCTGTCTTGTGTTATTGACCAAATTGTGGCGGTTTTCAGAATAAGAAGACTCCAGTTTCATAAACTAGTCCCTCCAAAATGCAACTGCTCATATAATTATCTGCAATCAGGCTGATGTACCTACTAGATACATTAGCACATGCAATGAAGCCAGGGTACCATGTCACATTTCTTTGGAGATTGGAGATCCTTTAGAAGACCTGTCACTATAACATATTTTTTTCTCATATATCTGTGTCTCATTTCCTACGTTCATTCCCCATATTCAGACAAAGATCTCCCAATGCCTTATAAACTTCTGCCAATCGGGTAACGTTTTCCAAAACATAAAATAATCTATTTTCAGGGCATTTCTCTACCTACTTCCGTTCCCATATCCTATCCATTTCCCTTCAGACATCATGACCTAGCACCCTCTGCAAAGCTTTTAGTGACATTTCTCAATATGTCAATTAACATGAAAATATTCATAATGAAGAAAGCCTCTGCAGCCAAACTTCAAGTACTGAAAATAGGGAAATTTCAATTAAACATTTCCTTTCACACAGCCAAGACATTGCTCTCCTCATGGGCAAACTTGGATAATGTAATTCCTCTCTAATATGTTTCCACCATTATTCTTTTTTCATCACTTGAAGGTCCACATTTTGCTACATGAACTCTCCAATATCCCGAGACATACTCCTACCTCAAAATACCGTCACAAAACCAGCTGGTTGTCTGTAAACAACAGAGCCCTATACAAGATGCAAATCCTGGCTGGTTTTTAAAGCTGTTGATGGATCATCCCCAAACTACATGTCCTCAATCCTAAGTTGATATGTGCCAGCACGCTACCTGCACTTAGTCACCAAATACCTCTTAACTGCAACCAAACCTCCATGTTCCTAAATGACAGCTCCCCGTGCTGATATTAACTCAGTCTCTTTGCTGATTCCATTCACAACCACCCCCAAGGAAAACATCATCCTACAAGTATTGCCGAGCTCACAACTAATCACTTTCCCATTTATAGCTAATTTGTATGGTTTACCGGCCCAGAGGGAAAATTCTCCGGATATGTTAGTTGGTGGTGTGAGGAATAATACATTATTAAACATCGTGGAGAATGGTGAGTGTCTGGATTTGGATTTGAATTCCAAAGAAAATTTTATCGAGTCCAGTTTTAACCAAAATTTTGATCTGGAAATTCCAAGCTGTGACCAAGTATTGACCCTGTTAAGTAGGCTCAGAGCAAATGGTGCCCCCGGTCCCAATGGGTTACCTAATGCCCTGTTTCGGGCTAATGGTGGCATGTGGGCTGGCATTCTGCAACGTCTATTCAGGGAAGTGTTGACCCTGGGAAAGGTCCCAGAATCTTGGCAAGGTAGCATATTGCAACCCATTTATAAGAGCGGCCCGGTGGCAAATCCTGCTAACTATCGATTAATTTCGCTTACCAATGTTGATGCAAAGGTGTTCGCCTCTACTCTCTTGATGGAACTGGAAAATTGGGCTTCGCAGGAGGGCATTATTCCTTTTAATCAGACTGGATTCCGGAAAGGACAATCCACTATTACAAACCTGTTGGCTTTAACCCTACTTGCGGAGAAGGCTGCCTTAAACAAACAAAATGTATACATTGCTTTTATTGATCTCAAGGCAGCCTTCGACTCTGTGCCACGAAACCTGTTATGGAAGAAATTGGTAGAAAGGGGTATTTCAAGGAAACTGTTGAAGGCTATCATTCTTCTATATACCAACACTTGGGTACAAGTTAAGTTGGGTGACGGTAATTCCTTATCAGAGAAGATAAGAACGTATAACGGCCTCAAGCAGGGTTGTGTCCTTGCCCCCTGTCTATTTAATTTATTCTTATCAGATCTCTCCCAGCACCTGGATGTCGTTAATGGGCATGTTCCTAGGTTGGGGGGGGAGACAATTAGTTACCTTCAGTATGCCGATGACACCATCCTTGTGAGCCATACTCCAATCGGCCTACAAAGACTTATTACCGCCTTTGATGACTATACTCAACAGAATGGCCTTGAATTGAATGTTAAAAAACCAAAGTGATGAAAATTGGTGTAGCTAAACAGAAGTTTAACTCTTGGAAGGCTAGAGCAGGTACAATCGATATTGTTAAGACGTATAGATACCTAGGGGTGGTGTTTGACAACCATGTGTCTTTTAAATTTCATTTTAATGATTTAAGGGCCAAGGCTGTGACCTTGATCCACGCTTTTAAATGTCTAAAAAAATCATTGAACTGCCAATCATATGACTTTATACTTAAAGTAATTAAAGCCAAACTACAACCAACCCTCATATATGGTTCTCCCATTATTAGAGGGAAAGATGCAAAGGTACTCGACCTATTGGTTGTCAAGGTCTTCAAAGCAACCTTTGGGATTGCCAAATCATTGTGTCAAGCAGGTATAAGACTGGAGTTTGGTCTCCAGAGACAGAGCCTGGTATCAAAAGGAGCTTTTCTAAAATGTATGGTTGCATTGTCAACATCAGCACCAGCATCTTTAGGGAACATTTGTTGGCAAGAAATAGACAAGTCGGTTCATGCGGCTAAATGGAGATCCTATATTTTAACTTCCTTAAGAGAGATAGGCCTGCAAACAACATTGCAAGATTTGAACATATCCAATTACAAGCTAATGTTAAAAAGCGTATTAAAACTGAATCGCTTAAATTGAATAAGATTGAATTAGCAGGAAAAATTACGCTTGGTATGTGATTAATTCATACCAAACTTTGCGTATACAGCCGTATTTGAATGCTTTTTCTCAGCAAAATTTAAAAATAAGTTTCTGAGGTTACGAATGGGATTAAATCCAACAAAGGAGGGCACAAATTTGTGGATTAAGCAGTGGCCGGACCCTGATTGTAGACTTTGTGGACGGCCACAGGAAACTTTAGTCCATATAGTGTGTGTATGCCCAAAGTTGATTAATATTCGACATACATTCTTAAGACCATGTTTCTTGAAGAGCGGGGTGAGATCTGCTCGTCAGGCTTTAATTATGTCATTATCTGGTGAATCGATTCCTCTATTGTGTCATTTGGTAAAAATTTTAATGGCAGCTGAAAAATGTCTTGATATAATAAGGTAGACCTCCAGTATTCTCATGGTTGTGTTACCTAATAGTATTATTTGGCTTATAATTCTTATTAATTGATAATCATGTTGCGAAGGTGACAATTAGATATGTCAAAATAGATGTGACACTATTACCATAAACTAATGCACTTTATCTGTTTTAACACGAAGATCGTTGCAATAATCGCATATTAGTACTTTATAGTAATGCACTTTATTTTTGCTCTGATATGATGGCCGTCGTATTAATCGCACATTATCGATGCTATGTGAATGGACCTGATTTTATTGATAAGTTTTAAATTTGTATATACAGGTTAGTTTTTATTCTATGTGTTGGGAACATGTTTTGCTTGTAATGGATTTTTTTATGATTGATTAAGTTTTTAAGTATGTGATGTGAAGTTGTAGTGATTGCAATGATTTTAAGTAATCAAGCAATAAAGATTATTATTATTATTATTATTTCACTTCCCCATTTAAATCTGTCACTGTAAATATGTACAAAAGTACAGAAGTGAATGTAAATAATGGCATGTTAGATATATATAATGTATTGTTCATCATCTAGCATTTATCCAGTGGCGTAACGCAACTTGAGGGGGCCCCCTGCAAGGTACGTGGAGGGGCCCCTCTGGACTCAATCAGGAGCTTTCCGGCCGAAGTGCTGTGCTGAGGGAGCCCCCCGGAGCTTGGGGCCCCCCCCGCACTGCGGGGTTTGCGGGGGCCTGTGTTACGCCCCTGCATTTATCATAGACCGTCCCCATGTCTCCACTCAAAACAACTACATGTCCTATGTGACGACTTAATATTGATAGTTACCATATTTCTCGATGAAATTCTATGAGTTGTGCAAATAAATAAATAGATATTTTGACCTAAATCGTATAGTACGATTTCCAAAAGCAACATATAACTGAAGGTGTAAATGCATAGGGCCTCATTTATGAAAACTGTTGCTTTGCTGCGTGAAAACAGCGATGCAACAGTTTTCACTGCACCCTCCTTGCGACATGATGGATGCGTCATATTTACTGTATGACGAATCATGTTGCAAAGAATGACAGATTCGTCAGTTTTACTGGCGTATCTGTCGGTGCAAAAGTGACGCATTGCTGGGGTGTGTCTGAAAACAGACGAAACTCCAGCAATGTGGCCTGCATCAGTTTTACGCATGCTGTGAGGCAGGCGTAAGATATTAACGCAGTAGCGTCTTAGAAATGGCGCTGTGAAATCTGATCGATTTCACTGTGCCACTTCTACAAGGCTTTTTGCGGGGGAAAGCCCACCCTGCATACATTATACCTGACGCAGGTATAATGTAGCGCAGGGCTTTACAAAGTGACGCATTTGCTTAGATGCGCCACTTTGTAAATAGGGCCCAACGTGGTGCATTTGTTACGCCGCAAATGCGTCACAAAGAGTGACGCAACGGCGATGTAAAAGTGTCACAAGGCCTCATAAATAAGGCCCATATTTCGCAAACCGCAATAGCTGCAATGAAACACCTCGGTTGAGAAGCGGTTTTAATGATCTGACTTCTTGAACACTTTGCAAAATGTGACTATGCATTTTATCGCATATCAAATCAACCTACTCTGAGCCAATGGCACCATGAGACATTAAACCTCAAAGGTTGTTTCTTTGAGGGTAGCATTTCTTTTTTCTTCTTTTTCCTAAATAGGGCAAGTAGGCAAATATAAACATTAAAACATAGCACGTTCCCATTAGACAGCAGTCATTCAAATATTTAGGTATATGGGTCGCTCTGCTCCCTGAGCTAGAATGGGCATTGAACATTACCCCGCTTATCAAAAAGGCTAAGGAGGACCTCAGTCGTTGGCAAACCTTGCCACTTAATCCACTCGGAAGGGTGGCATTATTTAAGATGATGATCCTCCTGCGGTTCCTGTACGTTATTCAAAATACCCCCTTCCACTACCCCCGAAGCTGGTTTCGGGACATCGACGCCATGACTACACGGTTCCTGTGGGGAGGTGAGAGGCCGCGTATGGCTCTCGCCCGTTGCCGCATTCTGTCCTTCGACGGCGGCATGGGCATGACGGACCTATACTATCTAGCCACCCGGCTGCTTGTCCTTCACGACTGGCTCACCGGAGGATGGTCCGATCCAGCTTATAGAACTGAACTTCGAGACCTGGACTTCCCTCGAATCCAGGCCCTCATGTACGGATGCCCCATTCCTAAAGCATTTCCAATGGTGACAGAGACAGTCTTTCTGGCCTGGCGTTCGGCCCTGCGTCATACACAGTGGGACTCCAAATTGACCCAACAAACACCACTTTGGCAGGGCGTGTGGCTAGCTGAAGTGATGGCGTTGCAAGGGTTTAAGTCTTGGGACTACATTGACATCTCACAACTGGGTGACGTGTGGGTGGGAGACCATATGAGGACCTTTCAGGATTTACAGAACCGCTTTACCCTACACACCTCACAATTTTACAGATATTTACAGATGTGCCACGCCCTGAACACACACATTTTGACGGGCACCACTCTTCCCGAATTCAGCACAGTGGAAGCGCAGGTCATGATGGGGAATCTTGGGAGGGGAGGCATATTGCAAATATACCGTACCCTCACGAACAACGGCCCCGCAACACTGGACTCACTTAAATTTCGCTGGGAGGGTTGGCTGGGCCCCCTTGAAGATGAAGATTGGCGGGACGCCCTTATGGCCCCCAAGACCATCACTGCTTCTGCCAGACTCAGACTCATCCAGATCTACTACCTCCACACTGCATACCTTACCCCGGAGCGACTACACAGAGCGGAGCTGCGCGCCTCATCTGAATGCACGCGCTGCAGGTACCAACCAGCAGACTTCTACCATATGGTCTGGTCTTGCCCCCGCCTCATAAAATATTGGGAAAAGATAGAATCCAAACTCACACATATCCTGGGTTGGCATGTGCCTCACGACCCTAAGCGCCTCCACCTGGGCATTATGGATGGTCTACACGGGCCCCGAGCAGATAAAGTATTCCTGGGGACGGCCATTATGGTGGCCAAACGCGACATCACAATGGCCTAGACACAACCTGACCCCCCCACAAGAGCTAAATGGCGCCGAGGGGTGGACTGGTGAGCCGCTCAAGAGAAGCCCTTGTTTGAAGCCAGAGGCTGCCCGGCCAAATACCAGAAAGTATGGGGTAAATGGACGGACCAACTGGGATAGTGGGGTTCATGGGGATAGCTCTTTGCTTCCGACAGACTGCTTGTTTTTGCCATGTAAAATGCTCGCTCGCTGTGCATACTGTATAACTTTGCTATCGACACTCTCACGGTGTCTTATATGCGAACCTGTGTAATGTGCTGTTGCTGCTAACCTTCTCTTTGTTTTCTCAAAATCAATAAAGTTGATTATCAAAAAAAAAACAACATAGCGCGGTACAGATTCCCACAGGTGTTCATATTCCATATGAATTTACAAGCTAATTACAGATAATTTTCTGTACTTGACATCCATTGTAAGTATTTCTACCAATTGTAAATCTTTATTTGGATTTTTATTATATTTTATGTGGCTGCTTTCCTGAGCTTACTTACTTGCAAAAGGATGGGACTGTTGGTAGAAGTTTTCAAGGGTTCGAATTTTGCAAAGGATTGCAGCCATTTCCTGAATCTGTTTTTGAATGTATATGCTATAGGTATCAAAAAATGTTACATTCTCCCTGCTTTTATCACACAGACACCCCTTGGCTATGCATTCGTTGAGGTCTGGCTTAGCTGTACCTTGTATTGCTATATATAGATAATGAGTTTGCTTGCACAAGGCTAAGGATTTGTCACTGGCGCTGAGTAGAGCAGGAAACTGTACTGCATGAGAAGATGGGACTGAATAGTCTAGCATTAGCATACTCCATCCTCCACTGTCCTGGTTGTTCAGTGAATCCGATTCCAAGTAGAGGTTTTCTCCCAGACAGCATGCACAGCTGCTGTCACTCAAAAAAACTCACATATGCTGGGCCAATTCACAACATTAGTTATGAGTATGGGAATTAGTACAAAAGGAATACTTGTTTATGTCCTTTTACAAGCCTTTGTCAATCTGAGCTGAAACATCCAACTCAAATAATAGAAGAGCAAAGAGGCCACAGTCCTTTCTATTTGTTTTTAGTTGCTTATGAATATTCCTTGAATGTTCCAACTTTGGTTCCATTTTATATATTTTTGGGGCCAATTCACAAAGGCATGTAAAAGTATGTAAAAGAGTACTATAGCAGTATTACTTTACTGCGTGGGTGCCATCCACTCCGAGCAAAATGGCCACGGATCCATGAGCTCCAGCTCATTGTTTTGCATGGACTTATGCATTCAGCTGAACTGTTTCAGGATTTTCTTGGCCCCATCTTTCCATATGGAGTGACTCTGTTTTTGTGGAGTGTTTTTTAGATGGCGCCCTCTGGTGCTGCAACAAAGATGAACTTGTTCCTCAGTACGCAGGCGGGCGCCATTTTGTGCAGCACGATGCCCGTGTTATTCTCCTCATGATGAGACGCCTGTGACCCCCTGCAGTTCCTTTCTTCTCTAGCTGTTCTCCTGGTATGGAATAATTTTGGCTTCTGCAGCCTTTAATCACTTACTGCACTGACCCGGTCTAGTTCCACGGCCACCATTTTAAGGGGTCTTTCTTATGATTGACTCTTTTAGCTTTTCCAGTAGCAACAAGTGGTATTCTCTTTGGAAATTAGCTTTTTCAATAGTCTGAAGCTTTTGTCTCCTGATGTAGTGTTGTCCTGTGCTTCCACATTTATGGGCAAACTAAAACCTTCTCAGAGGCTTTCCCGCGATGTAGCACATCACTTCAAAATGGCCAGCAAATTACTCCTGAGGCTAAGATTGTCTCATCTGGAGTGAAATCCAAAAGGGCTAAAAATGATCGGCCTTTAACTATCATGTCCTCTAGCAATCCAATTCTCCCTACTATTTTTGATGAAGTGCGGGGCCTCCAACCTTTTATGAGTACTACTAATGAGAAACTGCAAAAGATCGAAGATAGATGGATTATAATGGAGGGCAAAATGCTTGAAAGGGAGCAACATGTTAGCTCTCTTCAGGATATATATACAAACATTCCTCTGCCTGAACAAGAGATCCTGAAACTCAAGCTTCACTCAGAGAATTTGAAAAACAGGAACTGTCACAACAACCTCTGTTTGTATGGTCCACGTGCAGCTCTCTTGGGGGCCTAACCTCCTTGACTTATTAAGGAAATTCCTTCCAGTCCTTCTTGAACTTCCTACTGCTCATCCTTTTACATTAAAAAGAGCTCTTCACTTAGGTTGACGTATTCCCCACTCTTTCAAACCTCTAGGCATCATTGTGCTTTTTCTAAAATTTACAGACCTTCTTTGTGTTTTAAAATCGGCTAAAGATAAACAAAGACTTGGCTGGTCTGGTCATGATATATTGATATCTCAGGAAATTACCAATGCAACTAATGCCAGGTGTAAGATGTTTCTCGTCCTGAGACCTCAATGAGACACTTGAATAGTCTTTATGGAATACTTCATCCCTGCTGATGCAGAATAACCTATGAGGGCACTACTAAATCATCTGATGGTCCTGTAAATTGAAACTGTTTCTGCAGAATATTACTTCAAATGCCATGGAAACTACTGTTCAGATACCTTAATGAGCTATGCTATCCTCCCCTATGATAGCTTTCTTTGACTCATTTTATTTATTTTAGCTCTGCTGTCAATCTTGTTATAGTGTTGACATCTCTCGTGCATATCCTTGCTAGTTCTTTACTCAGATCTGGATGTTTATCCTTGCTCTGTTCTCCTTTCTACTTTCCTAAGTATTTCCTTTTTGCATTTCTCTTTTCTTTCCCTTTCTGTTCCCTATGAGTGCTTATCTGTTACTTGAATCTTCGTATCATTCTTTTGTTTATCCTGTGTTTTGCATGCTCAATTTTTTGTCTTTTTTCATTTTTTTGCAGTGTGTCACCCTTGTGCCTGTATCTGTATCCCTCTGTATCCAATATGTTTAATGATGTCTCTTGGAATTTTCATGGACTTAGACATCCAATCAAAATCAAATGGTATTCTTTCATTTATCTAAACTTGACTCTAAAATTGCTTTTCTACAGGAAAGACATTGTAATACTTCAGAAACTGTTAAATTGAAGAGACAATTGGTTAGTCAGGCGTTTTCTCTCTCCGGCAGTTGCCTGCAAAGGTGGTGTGGCTATTCTTTGTCATAAAACTGAGACTACAAGGTGTTTCTACTGAATGTGACAATGACGGAAAATGGGTTTTGGTTAATGCTATGCTTGATAACAAACCTCTCACTTTATTTAATGTGTATGGCTCTGTTAAATCTGACCCTGAGTTCTGGCATTCCGTTAAGGTAAAATTAGCTAATATTTCTAACTCCAATATTATTATGGCTGGTGACTTTAGCCAATTGTTAGATCCTTTTGCAGATAGGAAGTCTAAGTACAAGTTCAAGCCAGATAAATCCCATAAGGTATTTCAATCCGCAATTACCTCTAGACCATTATTTTATGCTTGGAAGACATGTAATCCTGTTAAGTTAGAGTACTCCTTTTTTCCAATGGACATACTACTAAGTCCAGAATTGATTATATTTTAGTTACTAAAACGTTACTTCCCACTCTGCAATCTTCTGAAGTTGATTCCATTTTTATTTCTGATCATGCTCCAATACTGACGTCCATTGACATCTCCAATCTTGATTCAAAAACGGGTAGATGGAGCTTCAATGACTCCCTATTTTCAGATGAACAGTTTAACTTTGAAGCTAATGCTTTGCTTTTATACAAGATTTTTGCACTTTAACTTATCTAAGGACACTTCTATTGTCAATAATTGGGATGCATTTATGGCTTAATTTCAAGCCTTTACTATCGCTTACTCACCCAAGAAAACAAGGCTTGACTGTTCCATTCCATTCTTTATTCGGCCATAGAGGGCCATAAAAGACAAAAGCAATACAAAGCGATTAAATGGTTATAAAACAACTCCATCAACTTAAGCTTAATTTATAAGATAAATGATCCAATAACCATAAGGCAGAATAGCTGCTGCTCAACAAAATAAAATTACAGCGCATAAGTCCTTTAAAACAATTTGCATATCCGGATATAAAGTGCAAAGTGCATCTATAAAATATGAACTAATCAAATACAGTAAATATCTAAAATCAGAATAAGATCATTTTAAAACTAGCAGTACTATTCTTCCATAGTTTTTTAACACTTCATTTCTAGCTTTTACTATTGCTTACTCACCCAAGAAAAAAAGGCTTGACTGCTCAATGTGCCATCCTATTACAACGGATCAAGGCACTTGAACATGCTTACTTCACTTCAAAATCTTCATCCATGCTACATGACTTGTTTAAAACTAAATCAAACCTAAGCAAGCTTGCTACTGTTGATGCATGTATTCTGCTTAAAATCAAATCTAAATTCCATGGTGGACAGAACAAAGCTAGTAAAATGGTTGCAATTTTTTTTTTTATAAGAGCACAAAGCTCTTGGATCCATTATCAATGAATTGGATGATTCTGTATCCATTTCTAATGCTGATATGTCTAATTCATTTCAATCATTTTATAAATCACTATACACTGAAGATACCTCTTCTACACCTTATATTGAATTTTTTTATAGAATCCCTCGACCACCCTCCCTTACAGATACATTGGAAGTGCTGGAAACTGATATTACCCTTCAGGAAGTTTGGAATGCAATTAAATCTCTGAAAAAAGCAAAGGCACGTGGCCCAGACGGGTTTGCTATTGAGCTTATGTCATACTTATCTCCATTTTTAACTCTTTTATTTCAGATTTCACTGATAGTGACTCCTTTTTGGAAGCTTTGATCACCATAACCCCCAAGCAAGATAAAGATCCCAAATTTTGTAAACGCTATAGACCCATATCACTTATCATAATGATTGTAAGATCTTTGCCAAGATTCTAGCTTCCCGATAGAATATTTTGTCCCTCATCTTGTTAGATCTGACTAGTCAGGTTTTATCAAGAGAAGATTTGCTGCTGATAATGCTAGAATGCTGGAAGAGCTAAGTCACCACTTGCCACCAACTCACTTGATGCTGAAAAGGTCTTTGACTGTATTAATTGGCAATTTATGTTTACCACCCTAATTGGTTTGGTTTGGCCAAAAATGTATTTCCTTTATCAAATTAATATACTCTAGTCACTAGGTTAGTGTTTTTGTTAATGGTTGTTTTTTTTTCTCCATACTTTGATTTACAAAGAAGTACCAGGCAAGGTTGCCTCCTCTCCCCTTTGTTATTTGTCTTATGTTTGGAACCTTTCCTGGAACAAACCCATTGTAATTCACTTATAGCTGGCTTCAAACATGGTTCTCTGGAGGCTAAGTTCTCTGCAAATGCGGATGATATCCTAATGTATATGTCTAATCCTCTCACTTTCCTAGATCCATTTTTACAAGCAATTTCCCTGTACTCTAATGTCTTGGTCTATAAACTCAATTTTAATAAGACAGAGATTTTACCCTCGAACTCTCAGTGTTATCAATACACTAACTTTACCTGATCTCCCTCAAAGATTAAATATCTTGGTATTTGGTTTTCTCCTACTATTTGAGAAACACGTTCTCAGAATTTTACATGTCGAAATCCCTAATACAAGCCTTACTCTTGACTTGGTCTCCATTACATTCATCATGGTGGGGTAGACTTGATACTATCAGAATCATGATTGTACTCCATATTCTAAACACTATTTGCATGTTACCTTGTAAAATCCCTAATTACTATTTTAAACAACTCGACTCCATTTGTATACAAATTTCAATGGAAAAATAAAATTCCATGTATTGCTCTCTCTAAGTTTAAATGCCCAAAACCTGAAGGAAGCGTTGGATTCTTAGATTTTTTATTATATCATTTCTCTTTCTTAATCAGACAATTTTGACCTATGATTCATGATTTTCAATATCAACTCATATTAATGTGGATTATTTTTTAACAAATCTTACTAAAGGATTTTTCTTTTAAATATAATATTCATATGTCAAACTGTACCTTTACATCGGAAAATTAAATTTTTAAAGACTCACACTTTTTTATTAAATAGAATATTCTTTGTTAAGTTTCCTTTCCAGCAATGCTTCCTGTATTCCTCCATTTGGTATAATAAATTTCTTAAGATACGTAATAGATCTTTCTATTTTAAACTTTGGAAGGAAAAGGTATTATCTACACACCAATTTGTTAAAGATAATTCTATTTCAAACACCATATCAATTACCTGACTCCTTTTTGGGGAATATAAATTAATTTTCTCATCTATTCAACATTTGTTCTCCACTCATCACATGGATTCTGGTTCCTTGTTACCAGTATCAGCTGTATCTTTCAATAATGTTCTGCATGGTACTATTCCCAAAGCTGCCCTCATTTATAAAAACTTACTATCTCCAAACTCCAGTAGAACAATAAGTCATTTGGAATTGTTATGGGAAGATAATTTATGTATCGCATTTTCTACCCTATTTTGGGAACAAATATGTCTTAAACTATTTACAACTTCTAAATCTGCTGGTATTAGGCAGTCACTCTTTTTTATTTACCCTAAAGCTGTTACTACACCAGAAGATTTTACTAAATTTGACCCCTATGTTTCCCCTCTATGCTGGCCGTGTTCTAAATATATTGGTTCATTAATCCACATGTTATACAGTTGTTGCCATGTTAAAGCTTTTTGGAATTTATGGGCTCATTATGATAGCGGTGATTGGGTCCGACCGCCATGCGTGCGGCGGTCCCGCATATACAATTATGATGGGACCGCCACCTCTGTGGTCGGATTCCGCACCTTTAACATTGCAGCAGTGGCTGCTGACAGCAGCACCGCCGCGATGTTAAAAAGAGCATTTTGTGCATTTCACTGCACTACGTGGCAGGCACTACACTGTGCCAGCCACTTGGTGCAGTGAAATGACCATGGGTACCCCCCCAGTGCACCCACACCTTCCCCCAACACAAGGGGGGCCCCTGAAGACATTCTCCGCCAGCCTTTCAATGGCGGTTCAACCGCCACGGAAAGGCTGGCTTCCACCGGCATCATGATTGTGCCGGCGAAGCCTGCTAGGCTCCGCCGCCATTGTGAGCATGCTGACCGCTCCGCCAGGCAATCGTGACGATTGCTACAGGCGGAAAAGCGGCGGACGGACTTTCCGTCCGCCGCGATACCCACCGCCATCATAATGTGGCGGGGGTAATTCTCATGACGATGGCGGAACGATCGCCACCGCCGCCCCGGCGGTGGCTATTTTTCCGCCATCGTAATGAGCCCCTAAGTTTGGTCTAAACATTTAAAAAAAATTCAATGTAATATTCTGTTCACATTACAGAATGTTTTCCTGTCTCTCTATCACCTAGTATTGATAATTTGTCTAATAGTCATCTACTGTTAGATCTTCTAGTTGCAATTGCCTTTAAAGTAATACTTTCTTGGTGGAAAGACTTCTCTAAATTATCTGTACTTAAGTGGTGTAATGTTGTATGTGATGAACATAGAATATATACTGTATCTTCCACTTTACATCAAAAATGTAAAACGTATTTGTAATGGTTACCGTTTACTGCTTTTCTCTTCTTGCACTCTTCAATTTTTGAAATTTACTCTCTTTCCACTTCCCTTTGCCCTTTTTTCCTCTTTTTATCTCTCTTCTCCTCTATTCTCTCTGTTTTCTTTCTCTCTCTTCGTTTTCTTGTTTCTCTTTTTATATAAAAACAAAAAAGCTTCTCCTTATAGCTGTTATTTCTATGTGCAATCCATTTAATATGTATTTAAATATGTTCTTAATTTTTGTACACTGATTGCCTTATGAACTTGTATTAAAAATAATTTAACCAAAAGTTGAATTTGTGAATACACCCCAATGGCTCAAAAGGCAGCATCTCTCACAAAGAGTTTCACAAAGATCAAGTCATACCACCAGGCCATAAGTCTGACAGAAATAGTCTCACACAAGTGAATTACCATTCTTATGCCTTCAGAAAAGCGTACGAATGACAAGGGAGGTTGCTTACACACTCATTCTGGCACTTATTACTGAGACAGCACTTACATCGTGGAAATATAAAGCGACAGCATGTGATGCTGACCAGCACTGCAATATTATGAGTAGCATTATAAAATAGTGGGCAGTAATGTGTGGATTGATATTGGGTAGGAGTGCATTATATTCCACAGTACCTTTTACATTGGGTAGCTCTCTTTCATAAACCAAAGCATTGTGATAACTGAGGAAAATATGTGATATTAAGATTATGTGCATCATATTAGACCAGTTATGTATTATATACTGGACAGCACTTTAGATACCGGGCAGCACTATGTGACATTGCACTGCAATGCCTGATATTGGGGAGCCCTAATTGAAATTGGGTTGGTGCATATTAGAAGCCAATTCCATAAAGTGCGAATTGACGTAGAGTTTTAGTCAGTTATGGTATTAAATAGTTAGAAATAGAATGAGATTCCATTAGGTAATGTTACCAAGCTTTTCTAAAGGAATCCCACATATCTAATGGATTTCTTGGTGCAGATTTGCAGGTTTCCTATTATGAACCAATCCAAACTCAAGGTCCATGTTTAAAAATGTAGGTGATAAATGAGGCTGAGACCTAACATTTTATTTCAGCAGTTACTAATATGATTTTTACCAAACAACCCTCTCAGAGTAAAGCGCTGAGGCAGATCAAGGTTTTCTCAATCTGTGCATTAACAGTTTGGAGGTTATGGCCAATGAGATCGTAAGAGGGATTCCCACCATTCTTGGTCACAGTAAGAACTTAATGTCTATTGTAGACGAAGGTAATAAATGGCTGGGGCTAATCTTGACCCCGTCCTTCTACAGCAGTCCCCTCTATCCAGTTTTTTTTTGTGACAAGATGACTATTGGCTAATGACTGCACTTGAAAGAAACATTTAAAATGAGGCTCTTCTCCAAACAAATAGACATAGGACCCTTCTGAAGCCTTCAAATAGTCCCTAGGGTTACTCACCACAAGTGAAACACATATTGGCTGCAAGTATGTCTGCTGTACAGTATCTTAGAAGATACTTAAAAAAAGAAACTAACATCACAAAGCACTAAAAAAATCCTTTGAACCAATCATAAAAGTAAATAGGGTAATATATCGAACAAAAAAGAGTGCTAATTTCCTAGCATATAAAAGTTTATATGTTGTTGCGCATATAGGTTTAACCCAAGCAATCACGCCCAAAATCCTCCCAAGATTTATTATGGCACTATGTTCCACTTCTGCCTTACAATTAACCTGAAGCAAATCTTAGTACCATATGAAATCGACTTTCACCATTCACAAAAAAACCCAAGGTAGGTTTAGTTCGGTAAGGAATTGATGGTGGTTTTTAGGGACAGCAGATAACCCTGTCAGATCCCCATGCAAACCTTTGCTGCATACGCAGTTAAACACAAAAGTATGACTTTACAACGCATGCAATTACCACACATGCCTCTCCAATGCTGTTTTTACCTCAACCACGCATAGTAACTATATCTATGGTAAGCATATCATTTTTATTTTATAAGTAATTTATTTTTACAAACTATATATACATACTCCTATATTTATATAAATTATTTCGAAAATAAAAATTATATACTTACCAAAGAAATAGTCATATATATACATATATATTCCAATGAACTCTGCCCCAGGTGGACGGAAGGTGCTCCTTTTCTCTTCGGCGGTGTGTTTATCTCCCCAGGCAACATGTTCCAATATCTGGCAGACTGCATAGAAAACAGGGAGTGCACTCATTGCAGGTTCATTTTTTCTTTATTGGCATTGTGAGTACAAACAATCCTTTCCCCAACGCATTTCAGTCTGCCCTCAGACCTTGATCACAGGTTGTTTTTTCCTTATCCTATCACTAAGCGTTTTATTAACACTCGTGACAGATTACCTCATTTCCTGTCGCAAAGCAAACTGGTTGTGGTAGTTCGCTTTGCATAAGGACAATGCTCAACTAAAGTGCAAATTGTGCTATGTGCAAATCATGCTCATTATGTGCAAAATCGTGACTTGTGCAATCATGCTGAAATTAAAAACAAAAAAATTAATTGTTACATACTGGGAGGCTAAACTAATATAAGTTCACTGTTCAGTGCTATATCAGATAATGGCACAGTAACAAGATATTTGTAAAGAAATTGAATGCTTGTGCAAATATTTTTTTCTTAAAATATGCATAGTTGTCCTACACAAAAAAGATCAAATAAATAATCGATCTTAATTGCACGTTGTCCTAATATGTTCAAGAACCAGATTTTTCAATTCACATGTGGTGCTACCCACATATTTCTTTTTGCATGGCCATTCAAATAGATAAATGACAAATTTGCAAATCTGGAATAAAGATCGAAGCAATGCAGTTGCCAAACGTACGGAGGAACATCATAAAAGCAACTGGGAAGAACTTGAATACTATGCTATTGAACAAGTCCCGATATCAGAAAAAGGAGGTGATCGTGAGAAGACATTGCGACAAAAAGAATTGAAGCATATTCTTGCGTTTAGAACTTTAAATCCACTGGGTCAATAATCAGAATGAGGAACTGTATGTGCATTTATAGGGACACAAGAAATCGCAAACTCAGGAAAACCAAGGACCTATAGCATAAAAACTCACTAACTATAAATCGCGCCCCTGCAATGCACTGCTTATGACCTCACATATTACATCACTCATGACATGATCAGGGACATCACTGATGACATCTCAAATGTCAGCGGCCAACAGAGGCTGGGCCAGGCCTTTTCTCTTGGCTCCGAAATTCTCTGCTCCCTGCCCTGAGGCTCCGAAATTCTCTGCTCCCTGCCCTGAGGAGACGGCATTATTGTCAAGGTAGGATAGTAAATTCCACTTCCTTGTTAATTTACTGCTCTGAAGCACAGGGCAGAGGAACATAGTAAATCATGGTAAAAAGACAGGGGCTGTGGGGTTAACGGAAAATGAAATTATACGTGTGGAAGAGTAAATAGCGGCAGCAAGCAAGCGCTAAACAAAGTCCTGGGCTGCGCTGTAGTGCATGCACCCAAAAGTCCAAATTTAACAGTCGGAAATGCCAGTGCAAATCCGAGGCGACATGATAATAATCTGTGTATATCGAATACACCTCTAGAAATTGTGGGAATTATTGACACTTCTGAATCTACCCCCCCCCCCCCACCACCACCACCACCACCACTTAAAAAAAGCAAACCCTGTGGTGAGGTACCCACAAACGAAAAATTACTCAAAAAACCTTTGAAGAATACCAGACCCTGCTTGCCTAAAATTATAGATAATGACAATCTCTTGGGAAAAACTCAAGACCCAGAGTCACAAAGATTTAAAATCTTGGCGGATAAACTACTTTTAAAATTAGACCTCAATGAACACAAAGTTATGCAGGACCTGAAGGAGATTAAAGACAGAGTAGCAGCTCCTGAAACGCATTGTAAGGATTGTAAGGATGTTTTGGTACCCATAAGCAAAGCTCAATTGGAAAGTCATAATATTCTATATACCAAAACAAATAAACCAGAAACACCTCCCCTCTTGGAATCTAACCCCACTAATAGCCTAAGTAACTCAATACAACAGCAGAATGTTGGTCCTAGCAGGGTGCCTAGTAGGGAGACTACTGTCAAAGCATCCGCACAGAAGCATGCGGAGGGTGAACATTTTTAACAACAAACAGTTCAGGATGATCAAGTCACACTTCATCTACCTCCTGATGCAGCACCCAATGTTATAGTGCTAAAAGGTGTCTCCAAACTTGAGTCAAGAACCAAAGAAAGCTCGGGTAGCTTAAAAAACAAAGTGGTGCATTGGCTGTCATCCCAAAAATTCAACGTAAACTTATTACATGCTGAGATCATTATGGTAAGGAGAAATAATTGGGTGTGCCCTAGTCGGAAGCAAGAAAGAGGTGACTGTGTTATACTCAACTTTCAAAACCCTGCCCTGGTACAGTCGCTTCTTTTCCATCTGCAGCAACGACAGAAGTACCATGACCATCAAGGTGAAACGATGACAGCTGCCCCCCTTGCTTACTTTTATAAGCCCCAAGAGCGCCAGTGGAGATTACAGGCACAGAAATCTGCAGTTGCCCAAAACATCTCTAGACCAACTGACTTGTTTATATCTCCCAATAGATTTGCTCCCCTATTGTCTCTTGACGATCAGAATTGATGCCATAACAAGCACCAGAGGGACATTGGTGGTGTTCCCCTGGAGGTAGACAAATATAACATTAGGACTACCCTATTTGAAAAAAGACAGAATGGTACTGGAGACGCCCTCTGTGACGTTGAAGCAAATAACAGGAAGATGCACTCACATGAAAACACTGCCATGAAGCCTTTTTCCTTTAAATCTTGGAATATAGCAGGTGTAAAAAGCAAATTAGCAACTACAGATTGTTGTAATTACCGGAGACTATACAATTAATGGGTATATCGCTATAAATAGTCCAGCTATTCCATCAACACATGGACGTGCTAAGGGGGGGGTCTGTCTGTCCTTGTTTCAACCACAGCTTTGGTGACTGTTAAAAAGACCTTTGTTAACTCTCCCTTCTTCCAATTGGTTTTAATTAAGGCAAATTTGAGATACTCCATTGTTCTAATTAATTTTTATAATAATGAGGTAGTAAGGTCACTTGAGAGAGAACTAGATAACTTTATAAAAGACATTGCTGGAGATTGGATTCTTATCTGGGTGGGTGATTTTAATATTGATCTTTGTGTACACTCACTTACCGATAATGGTGGGCATGTAGATACTAATAGCAATAACTTGAGACATTTCCCCCATAATAACTAAGGGGACAGCTTAAATACGATGCTATATAAATACAGTCTGGAAATAATGAACCAGAATGGGGGAACCCCCCAGCCCACTTTTTGTGGGAACAGAGGCTTCTCGAGCATTGATCATATCCTTATGTCTTGCAACAGGGAGAGCCTATTGAGTACATTAACCATTGATACAGTTAACTAGTGATCATTTTCCACTTATTCTTACAATGGAGTTGCCTATCCAGCAACAGGAGGTATATCAGATGCCCACGTCAGTTGCGATTGCAAAAAAGAATGGTATCAGCCTGAAATGGTCAGGAGTTAATGCTTCAGTATTTCTGGAAAAGCTGGTAAAGGTAATTTAGATGATTTCAATGTCTGCACTGAACCTAAACCCCGACCAGATAAATTGATTTTAGCCTTCAGTAGGTTCACCACAGCCATAGATGGTAATTTGAAGAAGGCAAATTCTAGCAAGCAAGTGGGTGAGTGAATGGCTGTTTCAGTGAGTGTTTGGATAAGTGAGTTTGTGTGTGAATGGTTGTATTGGAGAGTGAGTGTCTGTGTGATTGACTGTATGGGTGAGTGAGCAGATATGAGAGTGCTTGTATGGATTTCTGAATGGGTATGTAAGTGGTTGTGTGGGTGAATGAGTGGCTATGTTGAGAGGCTGTACGGGTGAATATGTGTGTGCGAGTAGCTGTATGGGTGAGTGTATGGTTGTGTGAGTGGTTGTGAGGGTGAGTGACCGGTTATATGAGTGGCTATATGGGTGAGTGAATGGTTGGGTGAGCGGCTGTATGAGTGCGTGAGTGAGTGGGTGTGTGTGAGAGTACTGGTATGGGTCTGTGAATGGGTATGTGAGTGGTTGTTTGGATGCATGAGTTAGTATATGAGAGGTTGTATGGGGTGTGACTGGGTATGTGAGTGGTTCTGTGGATGATGTAATTAGTGATGTCATTTGAGATGTCATCAGTGATATCATCAGTGATGTCACTGACCATGTCATGAGTGATGTAGTATGTGAAGTACCAACACACTGAACCCTCACCAACCACCCCCGACACCCGGAAACCAGCGATTGAGGACTGGACATCCCTCACCACCGAAGACACACTGAAGACAATGAAGTCAATCCACTCAGGGGCCCCCACGGACCCCTGTCCCCACCACATCTTCAACAGAGCCGCCGACACCATCGCACCCATGCTCTGCCACACCATCAACCGCTCCTTGGCGACCGCCTCGTTCCCCGATGACTGGAAACACGCCGAGGTCAACCCCCTCCTAAAGAAACCCTCAGCGGACCCCACCGACCTCAAAAACTACAGACCCATCTCCCTGCTCCCGTTCCCAGCGAAAGTCATCGAGAAAGCCATCAACAGCCAACTCGCCACATTCATTGAAGAACACAACATCCTCGACTCCTCCCAATCCGGCTTCAGAAAAAACACAGTACGGAAACCGCCCTCCTCGCCGCAACAGACGACATCCGCACCCTACTGGACAAAGGAGAAACAGTAGCTCTCATCCTCCTCGTCCTATCAGCGGCGTTCGACACAGTCTCCCATCGCACCCTAATACGCAGACTCTACGACGCAGGAATCCAGGACAAGGCCCTCGACTGGATCCGCTCCTTCCTCTCCGGCAGGACGCAGCGGGTCAGACTCCCCCCTTTCCTCTCGGACCCCACACCTACCACCTGCGGAGTCCCCCAGGGCTCCTCCCTCAGCCCAACGCTCTTCAACGTCTACATGGCTCCACTCGCCCCCATCGTCAGAACCTACGGACTCAACATTGTGTCATACGCAGACGACACCCAGCTCATCCTCTCCCTATCCAACGAACCCAATACCACCAGATGCAACTTTCGAGAAGGCATGGAAGCCGTCGCCAAATGGATGAAAAACAACTGCCTACAACTAAACACCAACAAAACAGAAGTACTCATCATGGGCCCAAACCCCGACGCCTGGAGCGACTACTGGTGGCCCCCCGCCCTCGGAAACCCGCCAACCCCCACGGACCACGCACGCAACCTGGGAATCATCCTGGACTCCGAGCTCAACTCTGTCTCGTCTTCCTGCTTCCACACCCTCCGCCTTCTTCGTAAGACCTTCAAATGGATCCCCCTCGAACACCGAAAGACCGTCACTCACGCCCTGGTCACCAGCAGACTCGACTACGCCAACGCACTCTACGCCGGAATAAACAAAAACCTCACCCGCAAGCTACAGAACATCCAGAACGCCGCCGCAAGACTGGTCCTCAACCTGCCAAAACACTGCCACATCTCCCAGCACCTGCGCACACTCCACTGGCTCCCCGTCGAGGCGAGAATCACCTTCAAGATGCTCACCCACGCACACAAGGCCCTCCACAACACCAGACCAGCATACCTGAACAGCCGACTCAAATTCCACGCACCCCAAAGGACCCTACGATCAGCCCAGCTCTCCTACGCCGTGGTCCCCCGCACCAGAAAGACCAGATCGGGAGGCCGCTCCTTCTCCTTCCTCTCGGCCAAAGCATGGAACGCCCTTCCACTCCACCTCAGACAGACAACATCGCTCCCCATCTTCGCAAGAAACCTCAAAACCTGGCTCCTCGACAGACCCCCTCCTTGATGGAATGGAACCTGCACCCCCCCCACCCCTAGCGCCTTGAGACCCTTACGGGTGAGTAGTCGCGCTTTAACAAACCCCTGATTGAGGTCATAAGCAGTGCCTTGCAGGGACGTTAGTTATAGTTAGCTCAGGCAACTATACCTGCTGAATTTCCATGGTTTTGTATGAGTGAAATCTGAGCCTAACTATCGTCCCTGTAAACTTTGTTTTTTTCAGTGAATTTCTATGGTTTTTTTTTAAATTCTATTTCCTAACTATAACGTCCCTGTAACCTTTGTTTTTTTATGTGAATTTCAAAGGTTTTTTAAATTCTATTTCCCAAATCTAATGTCCTTGTAACCTTTGTTTTTTAAGTGAATTTCTATGGTTTTTTAACTAGTAATTTAAGTTTTCAGAGTGGTGGAGAAAGAGGGCGGGGCCTCCTACCATCTCATAGCAATCCCGCTGTATGGGACTTACTGGAGGTAGCAGGAGGGTTTCTTGGCCCCCAAGAACCCTCAGCATCCAAGAGGAGTTTATCCCCCACCTAGGAGTGCACCAGGAGTCTTGTTTGCAGAGTGGTGGTAAAAGGAGGTGGGGCCTCCAACAACCTCTCAACAATGCGACTGTGTGGGAAATACTGGAGGCAATAGGAGGGGTTGTTAGCCCCCAAGGACCTTCACCAACCAAAGGGACTTCATCCCCCAACAAGATGTGCGCCAGGAGGCCCCTTAGCAGAGTGGTTGAGAAAGGGGTGGGGCCTTCGGCAAATTCCCTGGGCCAGCCTTCTTAAAAAGTTTTATTTTATTCCAGAAGGGGGGCCTCCCGATCCCCCTTCCCTGGGTGATTTTGGCCCTGGTGGCTCCATCCCCCTGGGGCCTGGCCGTTTTTTCATTTGTTTTTGTTATCTAGGGGAGGGGGGCTACGCGGCTCTCCCTGGCCTGATTTCAGCAATGTTGACCCCCATCCCCTGGGGCCTGCCCTACTTGTAATAGGGGAGGGCGGCTGACTTTTAAAAATATTTGTATTACTTTTGAGGATGGGCTGCACACCTCCCCCGCTCTAATTTTATGAATAGCCCCAGGGAGGTGGCAGCCCCCTGGGCACGGAGAGGTCCGTGAGACCCCCCATTACTTATGAATAAGCCCCAGGGAGGTGGCAGTCCCCAGGGCATGGGGGATCCATGAGACCCCCATTACATTTCAATAATAATGTTCACATGCCCCTGGGACCTGGCCCACCTGGGGGCAAAACAATAGAGAAGTGTGGGAGCCCACGCTCCGCTTTTTAAAAATTTTCAGTGGGAGCCGTGGTTCCAGCGCAACTCCAGTCGAAATGTATTTTTAAAAACAGTTTTTAGGACCCCCCCAAGAAGCCTAGTGGGTCAGAGTATCCCTTATTTTTTACCGTTTTGTTTGGGACTCGTATCAAGCCGAGTCCCAAGATGGCTGCCAAAACCTCCTGGTTTGAAGTGTTGGTAGCCATTCAGAATTGAGCACGGGGACTGTCGGATTCTCGGAGGATCTGTATCCCTATATACAAATTTGGATTTCAGTAAATATCTCTAAAACTACTAAATGGACTTACACCAAATCACAAAAGGCACTTCCTTGGGCCAACATCTACCTTTCTGCCAAATTTGGTTTAATTCCAATCAGCAGTTTGGGCTGTAGCCTTGTCTAAAGGTCCTATGGGAATTAACATGGGAAATGCATGTTCATTTACCTGCCCTTTTTCTCAGCCCCCGCTTGACGGGTCACCCAGAAACTTTCCATGCACAACAAGAATCTCCGGCACACGTTATTTGGAAACGTTCGTGAAGATTCGTCAACCGGCGCCAAAGTTATCGGCAAGTCAAAAACTGCTTTTACTATGGAAACATGGTCCTACCTATAACTACCTACTGCAGACCGTGAGTAGGCAATATATATAGAGTAAGTAGTTCTAGTTAGGACCTACTTTCCATAGGAAAAGTGTTTTTTGTTTTGCTAATAACTTTGGTACTGTTCAACAAATCTTCGCGTGATTTAAAAAAACTAGCACATCACATCAGTCACTTCAGCTGCTGTGTGGAAAGTTTCAGGATGAGCCGTCAAGCGCGGTGGGAAAAAGTGGGGTCCCAAAACACGTTTTCCTCATGCATTTTTATCAACGGATTTTAGACACGACTACAGCCCAAATCGCTGAACGGAATTACACCAAATTTAACAGAAAGCTTGATTTTGGTCCAGAAAAAGTACTTTTTGTAATATGTTGTAACTCCGTTTAGTAGTGTTGGAGCTATTAAAAATAAAGATTTATGCATATCTGGAGACACGAAGGGTCCGCGGATCCAACAGATCTCATGCTGAGATCTGATTGGCTGCCACCACTTTAACCAGGAAGTGTTGGTAGCCATCTTGGGACTCTGATCTCGGCGGAGTCCCAAGAAAAACATTAAAAAAACACATTGGGGCGGGATAGGAATACTATTATCCCTAAGCCTGGTGGTGGGGTCCCATAGGGACCCCGTTAGGGGCCCCCAATTTATTTATTTTTTTATTTTGCCACAGATTCGCAGACAACCCGCAGCAAAAATGTTTTTAAAAAACAAGCGTGGTTATTATATTCAGCACTTTTTACTGCACTTCCAGCAGATGATGTAAAGCACTGGCCCAGACTGCTGATGAACATTGTTGTGAAATAAAATATTTGCGAGCTGAATACTACATCAAACATGAGGCCCATATGAAGCAGAGGTGCAAATGAAAGGTGTTGATATTTTAATTAATGCACAACATGTTGCGAGAGAATGACAGGGGCAGAAGTATTTGGGGCACTGAGACTCTAAGCATGCCATTGACCTTTAAAGTTCGTTTTAGTTCGCGTGGTTTGGATAATAATTTGGACACTTAACGCCCCAGCATCAAAGCTCTCGGTACACGTTCATTGAACATTTGATTGCAGGGTGTACGTGGAACAGACTTTTATTGCGTGAGCGATCCTTACATCGCACTGAAAATTATCTGCAAGATATGTCCATCGCGATTATGGTGAGTTTGGCAATCGGGCTCATATATCGAGGTTTGCGAGACAAAGCTGTGCAAGCTGTGGGGAGCAGATGGGTTTTGTACCAGAAAAATACCTCTTTGACTGGACTCACCTTCCGAACTCACCTAAATAGCTCACAAGAGGAAATAAATAGCGGATCGTATCACCCACCTTCACGTATCCCCTACCATGACATTTTCAAGCTTATTCACCTTGCTGTACAAAATATCAAAAAACAGCAAACCCCGCAAACACCGCCCAACTTTATTCAGTCCAGTTTTAACAGTGACAGAGTAAAAATGAAACTAGGATGTGAAAAAGTCCACTGTGTCTGGGCTGAGAAAACTACATTTCTATGATTTCTATGAACAAATAACGTGTTCGAATCGTTTTGTAATTGGGGCCAAAAATTGTTACAAGCCCCTCCATTGATGCTCGCCCCAATAACAAGACCCTGCAAAAGCCGCAGAGAAAAAAACTTGAGAAGCTATCACAGTGATGTTTTTGAATGCGATAAATAGCCACTTTTATTCAATGTAATTTTCCGCATTTCACAAAATCTCCCAAGATACTGCACAGGAAGAACTTGTACCTGTCAAGCCCGCATAGTGGAGGGACTCGAGACTGTTCAGCAGAACTGTCCCGCTGCAGGAGCCCTATCAGAATGCACGGTGTCCTGACACTTTAGTATTACTTTCAGTGCAGGGTGGATGGCAGGCAGGTGAAGACATGCCTGCACGCTTTGGTGCAGCGTGGTGCACTAAGTCACTAGGGTCCCCCCTCTCATTTGTGGGGTTCCTCCTCTTCCACGGGAACACGCAGGGGTTACTTCAGGCTAGGCCGTGTTTTTCATTCTTCTGAGGCGCTATAATTGGGGCGATGGCTCCACAAGAGGGCCGGGCCGAAGGTGATTCTGTGTTTGTTGTATATTGTGTGTTATTTACTGTAGAAGGGTTCACGGGGGCATCATGATCCCGTGTAACAAGGTGAACCCAAGCCACCAAGAAGAGTTCAGACCTGTAGCACTCAGGAGTGGGTGTGTGAAATAAACCAACACGTAGAGAACCTGGCTCCCCTTAGTCCCAGCGGGAAGTGAATCTGGCCTCGGCTTTCCCTTCTGCAGGCATGACCTGTCAGCCTGACTATCTCTCAGGGAGATTAATGGGAAGGCAGGCAGCAATAATAAATGTTTTGTTTGGTGTGACAATTTTGATAGATGTTAATTTACTTACAAAGTGATAGGCTTTTAATTGAGTGCCGCCATCCCAGCCGGGACGAAGGGGAGCCCCGCCCTGCCTGCAGCCCTTGCCCTGATTAGCTCTCTCTGCAGTGAAGTCTTCAAGGCAGTGGCAAACTTTGTCTCCCCTCCTCAAGTATCTGCCAGTTCACTCCTAAATCACATCTATTGTGTGCTACTAAAAAGGACCTGACTCTGCCGCCAGCGGTGCTGGCAACAAGCGAATGCACAGTGGAGCTGGGTAACTCACACTTGGGCTTGTACTTTTATTTGCCCCCAGGAGGCAGATTCCTAAAGCCTCCTAACTACATTCACTGAATACTCTTTGGGGTATAAGCTGCACCTCTCTCTGAACCCGAGGAAAATGTACAGGAAGGAGAAGGAACCAGGAATATGGGTTTTAGCAAAGAACCATGTTTTCCCTCAGGGGCTGAGTGCCACGTTTTCATCTCTCACCGGCCTGCTGCCTTCAGTTTATATCTTACCGGTCTGGTCGATTAATGTCTATCTCTTGACTGTTCATAGATGCGAAAGTGGCCTGGTGAGTTAAAAGCTCACTGCAAATGCCTGAAAAGTCCATATTCAAAAATGAGTGAATCAAATAGCCTTTTATTATTCAGCGCTTAATAAACAGACTATCATTATATTTGGTAATTATGATGGCTGTTATTTACAGGGCTTAGACATAGAAGTGCAGTGTGTATATATATTTTCTTTTAGATCCCATGGGAGTCTAGCATTTTTTGCAGATTTATTTTTACTTTGTTGCCCTCCGGGGGCATCCCTCTGGGTCCCCCCATAGGGCCTAGGGTGTCAGGGTCTCCCAACCGTACACCCTTGTATTATTATTTTTTGTAACTTCAAGGCAGGGGACTAAGTCCCAGAGTCCTGTAATGGCTGCCTGCAAAATTGTTCTCAACTTCCTGGCAGCCAATCAGAGCGTTCGCTCTCACAGGAGTCTGACTCCCGCAGAAGCAACATGTCCCAAGGGAAATAAAGCTCCCTGGACCAATCAGAGTGCTATATTTTTAAATTAGCGCTTCCACAAGATTCTCCGAAACTATCGCCAGCCCAACTGCCAAAATATACATTTATTTTTAACTCTTAACATCTCTAAAACTACTGAACGGCTTTACACCAAATCAAAAAAAGCATAATCTGCGAACCAAGATCTAGCTTCCTGAAGAATTTGGTGCAGGTCCGTTCAACAGTTTATGCTGTAGACTTGTCCAAAAAAATCTATGGAAAAAATGCATTGTGATTTTGCGTTTTGGGACCAGGCTTTTGTTTTGGCCCCAGCTTGACAGATCACACCGAAACATTTCTGTAAGGAGCTGAGGTGGATGAACTTTTGTATTGGAACGTTTTGTGAAGATTTGTCAAATGGGGCCAAAGTTATTAGCAAATCAAAAAACGCTCCATCTATTGAAAAGTAGACCTAACTATAACTACATAGTGGCTACCGATACTAGGTAACATATGTAGATATATATATATATATATATTTATGGAAAAAACCAAAGGTTACAGGGACATTATAGTTAGGCTCAAGTTTCACTTGTACGAAACCAGTGAAATTCAGCAGTTATAGTTGGCTGAGCTAACTATAACTCGTGCCCTCTGCAATGCACTGCTTAGGACCTCACATATTACATTACTCATGACATGGTCAGTGACATCACTGATGACATCTCATATGACATCACTGATGACATCATCCACAGAATCACTGACACACCCACTTACACCCCCACAGAACCTTTCATACGAATATATGACATAACGCATACCTTTACAATGTGGATATTACAACAAGACTACCATTACAATGCATTTTTTACAATGTAAGCCATTACAACATATGTTGATAGAGATATATAAAAAGTGCCACTACACTGGCAACCATTACAACACATAGCAATACAACGAATACCATTACAACGCATAATAATTATACCATGTTAAACGTGCACAAATAACACGTGCGAAAACAGTATACATAAACTTTTAAGAATAAAAAAACAGAGTGGATTCATTAACAAAACCAGCATATACAAACAAAGCAAAAAAACGTGATGTCCTTCCACCATTTCCACTACATCTGCCTAACTACCATCTACCCAAAATGGCTGCCATTCTGAACGAAAACATAAAAAACAACATTTTACACACAACATAAAAAATACACACTCTGCCAGGTTCTGCATCACATGGAAAAATCGATTTCCCCAAAAATTTTCATTTACATTTTTGTTTACCCCTAACAAATGTATAAATGAAGCCGGCCACCATTTTGAGCTCAGTGGTGCACTGACTTCCCTGGTAACCACATGCATCTACAGTAGCAGGAGAAAACTGCCAGCTTCGACTGCAGCAGACACTGCCATCTATTGACAGAAGTAAGTGTACGTTTAAAACTAAGCACATTTAGATAAAAAACAATTAATTGAAAAGCCTACATTTTTTTAACATTTTTTATATATTTACAGATCTTGAAAAAGACATCCAACAATACAATACCTATATTCTGTCAAAAGTAAGTGTATTTTAAAAATAATTATGAATTAACCTTAAGTAGAAAAAAAGCCAAACTTAAAAATTAAATTCTTTTTTTCAAAATCATTTACAGACTTTGACCATACTCACACAACACTCAAAATTGAAAGAAATTTCAGAGGAAATTCTTTTGTAAGCACACTGCAAACTGTTTGTATTAAAAACATATTTTTCAGGTGTTAAATAAGGCAATTACTGTACAAACTCCGCAGGCTGCTTACCTCAGGGAACCTGCTGGTCAGTAGTGCGGGGCAAAATAACTATTCTAACTCCCCAGGGTGCTTTCCTCAGGGAAGGTGCTGGTAACTGGTGGGGGGCAAAATTACTATTCTAACTCCACAGGGTGCTTGCCTCAGGGAAGGTGCTGGCCAGTGCAGGAGACTAAATTTACTATTCTAACTCCCCCATGTCCTTGCCTCAGAGAACGTGCTGGTCAGAGGTGGGGGGGCAAAATAACTATTATAACTCCACATGGTGCTTGCCCAGGGAAGGTGCTGGTCACTGGTGGGGGGCCAAATTACTATTCTATCACCGCAGGGTGCTTGCGTCAGGGAAGGTGCTGGTCAGTGCAGCGGTGGAAATGTACTATCTAACTTCCCCATGTCCTTGCCTCAGGGAAGGTGCTGGTCAGTGGTGGGGGAAAAATGACTATTCTAACTCCGCAGGGTGTTTACCTTATGGAAGGTGCGGGTCAGTGGAGGGGGGCAAAATAACTATTCTAACTCAGCAGGGTTCTTGCCTCAGGGAAGGTGCTGGTCATTGGTGGGGGGGCAAAATAACTATTCTAACTCTGCAGGGTGTTTGGCTCAAGGAAGGTGCTGGTCAGTGCAGGGGAGGATATTTACTATTCTAACTCCCCAAGTCCTTGCCTCAGGGAAGGTGCTGGTCAGTGGGGGTGCTAAATTTACTATTCTAACTCAAACAGTTGCTTGCCTCAGGGAAGGTGTTCATCAGTTTATGGTTTAATAAATCTAAACAATTAAAAAAGAAACTTACAGTCATTTCTTTTTGCACAGCTGAAATGAACTGAAAACCATCATCCAAACTGCAAACATCATCTCCAGCAGTAGTTTCACTACAAGAAAGCCTTTCACAGGTAAAATAACCAAAAACCTAATCTTGCAACAAGAACTAACCAAAACATTTTTTTCAAAGCCAAAAGCGAGGCAAACATCAACCATTAAAAATCCACTTTTTCTTTTAGAACTTCCCAACATCAACCACAAGGGAGAAAACTTTTATTCCACAAAAACAGCTGAGGAAACAATTCTAGAACAGCAAAAAGATGACAAAGCAAACAAGGGAACCTTAGTAAGGTTAGGCAAACAACTTAAACTAAATGAAATGGCTCTTTTTCTTATAACAGGAATCAACTAGAAACCATATTAGAAAATCACAAGTCGCAAAATCCAAAACAAACAATATAACAAAGAACATGTTCTTTAAAAAAAAAAATTGAGAAATAAATAAGCATTGATCCTTTTGAAAATCCAGGAGGCAAAGATGGCGTGTGAGTAACTGCAGCGCGCCTACCATCGCCCTTGATGGATCGATGCTGCGATAAGCGATTGCATGGGCTGCATGGTCTGAGGCCTGATGCGGACACTGCGACCTGGTTGCTGGACGCCCTGGTACTGGCGATTGTGCAGCGGCTTGCGGGAGCATGTACTGGCCGTGTAAGCTGCAGGGGCCGAGACTGGTGGTGCCGGCGGATACGGGGGATTTCGTGGATGGCGGCTAAGAGGAGGCAAGATGGGGAAAACCCGAGCCGCTGGAGGTGGTCCCATACTACCGGTGGGTGCTAATGTGATGGGTGTTAATGGAGCCTCGGTAGAAGGTAAACAACGTGCCAGCATGGGAGGAAAACGAAAGAGAGAGGTTGGAATAAAGAAGACGGTGTTAAAGCCAGCAAAACAGACAGAAGGGGATCCAGCGCAGCCTACTATTATGGCATTATTCTCTAATCTCTCTGCCTCTGACCTGCATAAAAGCAAGATGAAAGCACAATCCCCAGTTAGGACGGACGAATCCCCAGTCCTTGGGGGGGGCAGGGGATACAGAATCTAGTGAGAGGCCAAAAGAAACTATTAGCCCCTCTGAATCATTGGGCCCCTGTGCAGAGACATTAGGGGAAAAAGAGGAAAGAATGCAAAAGAACTCGTTGGGCACGGAGGTGGCTGAAGCACCAAGCATGGCAGACGAGACACCCAGCCAGGTCAAGGAAAATATAGGGAGGGCAGGACTTGAAGACCTGGCAGGTGACGGGCTCCCCAGTATGGCGCGACGATGTAGGGGAGAGCTATCGCCTGATGTAGTAGGCGAGCGGTTCCCCTCGCCAACTGATGAATCGGATCCCTCCGCGCAGAAAGATACCTCATCTAGTAGTGAGGGATTCTTGGAATCTGACAGTACCTCCTCAGGGGATAAGACTCAAACAACACAAAGGAAGAAGCTTACAGGGGGAAGAAAAAGGAAAGATAGTCAGAAGTGGCATGTTGGCAAGCAGCTAAAATGGGACTACTCTGACACGTGGCCTGTACACCAAGAAGAAGGACCAGAAGAACCCCCAAATGAAGAGTTAAAAATGGACACACAAGAAAAAGAACCTACGTTAACTACGATTTTTCAGTCCATTAAACAGATGCAGGAGGAAGTGAGGTCGGATGATCGCAGAGCCAGAGTGGCAAACAAAAAAGTACGAGCTGCAATCCGCAAAATAAATAAGAAATGTGGAGATATTGCTGAGAGATTGACATCTGTGGAGACGCGGACAGAGACTCTCGAAGTCGAAATGGAATCCCTGAAATTGCAGAATAATGGCCAGGGAGATGCTTTGTCGGACGTAATGCTCAAGTTGGAGGAGCAGGAAAACAGACAGCGTAGAAACAACCTGCGCTTTTTGGGGGTCCCGGAGGGGGTGGAAGGTAGCAACCCTAGAGTGTATATAGTTAATTTCTTGAAAAACACCTTCCCTGAGCAAGTGAATTTGGACTGGGACAACAAGATCCAACGCGCCCACCGGGTAACCTAAATGATGAAGAAACAGCCCCAAGAAAGACCTAGGGCTATCTTGGTATTTTTCGGAAATTTCCTGCTAAGGCAATTGGTGTATGACCAAGCCCGACCTAACTCTCCAAAAACCTACAATGGGGTTTCTTTTTTTGTTAAGTCGGATTTTGCCCATGCAACTCTGAAGAGGCGCTGGCGGCTACGACAGTTAATATCTCCCTTTCAGAAAATAGGGGCAGAGGTCTATCTTCAGAACCCGGCCAGGCTTAAAATTAAATATAAAGGAACCTCTCGTACCTTTCTCTCTGAGATTCAAGCACAAGGCTTCCTTGAAGAAATAACAAGGAAAGAAAAAGGAGGGGAAGCCTCTGAAGTGAACAGGGTATAATCGGTAGAGCTATAAGAGGTTATTTTGGAAAAATAATAATGGGCAGTCGCTAATGATATTGTATTTTTTATATCAAGGGGGATGGTGGGGCAGTTTATCAGATGCACATCGTTCAGGCTATGCCTGATTGCCCAGGTTTTTTGGGGGTGGGGAGGGTGGGAGAGGGGGGGCCCGGTCTTTGGGAGGGATGGGATTACAGGCATTGCACAGTGTGGGTTTTATGTATGGAATGCTGCACAGAGAATGCATGGGAGGTTATTATGGAGTAAAGAAACTTCTAGTGTGGTGTAAAACTAAAGAGTTTAAAGATGAGTAAACTAAGGATCGCAACGGTCAATATATGTGGTCTGAATGATTTAAAGAAAAGGCAGATGGTATCCCAAGGGCTGAAGATGTTACAGGCAGATATAGTCTGTCTACAAGAGACCCATGGAGAAGGTAGTCAAAAAGATCTGTTAAAATACCTAGGGTATAGTGTTATAGGAGCTACAACCCAAAGTACGCGTACACAGGGGGTAGCAATCTTAGCCCGTAATAAGGCCATTTAGTTTCCCCTAGTTCGGCCTGATACATCCGGGTGTTTGGTTATTGCCAGTTGCAGAGCCTTAAGCTTCCCTAACTTTACAATTTGCTCCATTTATGGTAGCAATGTCGATGACCCTTCTTTATTGGAATGGCTGACGAACAAACTATCACACTGGCAATTACCTATAGTGATCTGTGGGGACTTTAATATTAACCTTGCGAGTGGTTGGGGTCAGGGCGAACCTTAAGTTGGAAAGAAGCCTAAAGTTTATCAAGCTATATGCAACCTTTGCCAGGAGCATGGCTTGAGCGATGCCTGGGCAAAATTGAGACCTCAAGAACATGGCTTTACATATTACTCTGCCCCTCATCAGAAACATGTGAGGCTGGATTATTTTTTCATCTCACAGCCGATTAGACAAAAAAGTGCAATTGAAAATGCTCCCAGATATCTCTCAAATCACAATCCATTGGTATTGGAGATAAAGGGTGGGGCTGTTCAGGAAAAACCATCCTCTTGGAGGTTTGAAAGAGCGTTGCTGGTGGATGAGGTGTATGTGGAACACATGGGGAATTGGATACCGGAATTTATACATAGAAACTTAGGAACGGCATCTCTGGGTATAGTTTGGGATACGCTAAAGGCAGGGATACGGGGGGAAACAATTCAATACTCCAGCAGAAAAAATAAAGTGGAAAAGGCAAACCTTCAATCCCTACAAAAAAGCCTGGCCCAGGGTGAAGGTAATTTAATTAAGGCCCTGCAACTGAAGGATGGCATAGAGGATGCTCGTCTAAGGGTAGCAGTGAATAAAGCAGCAATTGAGGAAAAACTACTGAGGAAGGCTGTTGATAAAGCAACAGTGCACTGACAGAATATGTATGAGTGTAGTGAAAGGTTGGGTCATCTACTCGCAGTCAGGACAAGGCAAGAAATCACACGGAGTGAAATCAAAAAAATAAGGGACCCTTTGATAGGGCTAGTGTCGGATTCAAATGAAATTCGAGCTGCCTTTTCCAAATTCTACTGGGCTCTTTATACAGAGGTCCAGGGGGGTAGAGTCAGAGCGAAGAACAAATTGCGCAATATCTGGAGCAAGCTGCTGGGGTGTCTTTATCAGTAGAAGAGAGGGACCAGCTAGAACAACCATTGAGCTGGAACGAGATTGCTGTAGCCCTGTCTAGTTTACCAAGAGGGAAGGCGACCGGACCCGATTTGATCCCTACAGAATTTTACAAGGTTTTCCAGGAACAACTGAAAGAGATTATGACGCAAATGTTCTCACAGATTGCAGAGGGTATAAATCCATCAGCATCATGGGCTATGGCGAAGATCATTGTCTTTCCAAAAAAAAATAAACCTAGTGAGGAATTGGGGTCTAATTGGCCAATAACCCTTATAAATGGGGATGTGAAAATCTATTCTAAAACCCTGGCCTTGCGTCTGTCTCTGGTTATACACAAAGTTGTTTACCCGAGACAACATGGCTTTATTCCGAGGAGGGGCACCATAGAACACAACGGAAAGATCATTACCCTGTTTGATGTGAGGCAAGTGTCAGGAGACCATATGGCTGCAATCTTTTTAGACGCTGAAAAAGCCTTTGATAGGGTCTCCTGGCCATTTCTATGGGCCTCTATGCACTGGAAAGGGATAGGGGATTAGTTCATTGGTGCAGTGAAAGCTCTGTATAAAGAACTCGAGGCTAGAGTACTTGTAAATGGGGAACTTACAGAGGCATTTAAAATAATGAGAGGCACACGACAAGGGTGTCCCTGTTCACTGCTGTTGTTTGCAATATACATAGACCCCTTTTTGAAATGTTTAGAGCTGGCAGCAGACATTCCCCCCCTATTTGAGTCGGAGCAAGCATATAAAGTGTTGGCGTATGCCGACAATGTCGCGCTAGTGGCGTCACACCCCGAGAAGGCGATGAGAGCAATCGAAGAAGAAGCCCAGAGATTCGGCGCTTTGTCAGGATATGCCCTGAATAGGGATAAAACACAAATAATTACCAATGAGTTAGCACCGATTGTAGATAATATAGTAGTTAAAAAAACAACATATCTGGGGATCGTGATAACTGCTGAAATTGACGAGGTAAAGAAAAATTTAAAACCTTGTGCCACACAAATGAAAAAAGTGCTAAAAAAATGGATAATCTACTCCTCACATTGATTGGTAGAGTGAACATAGTCAAGATGGTATTTTTTCCTAAAGTTTTGTACTTTTTAAGAGCAATCCCCGTTATTTATAAATTCCTGGTTTAAAAAGTTCGAAAGCATATTTGCACAGTTTATATGGGCGTATTCAAGACCTAGAAGATCGATTAAATACTTATCCCTATCCAAGAGAGCATGGCGGCTTGGCTCTACCAAATCTTAAATTATACTGGTGGGCGGCCTCCATAAAGCAATATACAGCATTTCTGAACGCGAGTCCTGGGGAAGGATTGGTCAGTTATAGCTCCCCGTATGAACATGCTAGTGGCCACAATGTAGGAGGTTGTCTATGGCGTCAACTTGAGTATGGTTACTACAAAAAGGTGCGCTTTAAGACACTGTTTACGGCTTTTAAAGTATGGTCCTCTGTACAAGACTTGGGAAAATAAACTACTATACACCCCTGGTACAAAACAAAGACCTTTCTGGTATTTTTAATGATTGCTATTTTGATAAGTGGGTAAAGGCAGGGGTAACGCATATAGGCTGCCTTTTCTCCTCAGGTGGCTTAATGTCATTTGAAGAACTAAGAGCGAAATTTGATTTAACCAATACAGAATTTTTTTAATATCTACAGGTTAGAGACTTTTTGCACAGGAAGGGAGGAGGGAAGGAGAATTTTGAGAGATGTGAATTAGTGGACAGAATAAGGCACCCTGTGGCTCCAAGGATCGGGTCACTATATGAACTACTGAACGATTATATGACAGACGATTTGGGAAAATGCTCAACCAAGTGGCAAGGGACGTTAGGTATTTCAGATGCAGATTTTCAAAACTCCTTTTTAAACACCTTATCGATCTTAATGCCGGCGAACCTCCAAGCACAGTTTTATAAAACATGCTTTGAGCTATACCACACCCCGTATCGGATTGTCAAATGGGGGGAGGGGAAGGGGGTGTACTGTCCGCGGTGTGCGGTTTACAATGCAGACCTAATGCATATGTTTGCCACTTGTAATGAGCTTGGTCCACTTATAAAAGAAATAGAGGTATTCTTACAGGAGAAGTTGCTACTACAAGTGAATATAACCCCCGTTAATTATGCTTGGTATATCTAATCTGGAAAGGAAAGAAGAAGGGGCTTTTATTTGCATTGCAATGGCAGTATACAGAATTTGTATAGCCTCAGCATGGCTGGATGCTACTCCCCCTGCATTTCCTCAATGGCTAGCTCGCCTGTTGAGCACGTATAATCTTGGGAAAGTTATATATAAACAGCGGAGGTTTAAGGCTAAAAAGACAGGGTCAGAAATTTGGCAATATTTTACCAATTGGAGGGAACAACTTGATGGGTAATCTCATACATGCTGTGAGAACGGCCTCTATCGCTCGTAGGGCAATATTGAGAACCCTTTTTCATAATACCCAAGTCATAGAGATTTCATGTATGCACTTGACATATTTTGCACTTTATTAATGGGTTAAAAAAAAAAGATAACAATGTATGCACAGGCACTTTATGGATGGTTGATGACTTAGGTATTACAAGATTTGGCTTTGAAGGCCATTTGCTTCGATTGCACTTTGACAGCTTGAAGTTGCTGCTTTAAATTGTGCCTTAAGTTAATTGAATCATCAAATGAAATGTGTTTGAAGATTTTGTATCGTATAAGGGAAATGTATTTTATCTATACTCCATGATATTGTATGAGTAACAAACTAGAGATGTATACTATGGCAGCATTGAGATTCCTTTCCTTAAATATCTAAAGGTATAAAGACTCCATGTATGCATTTTAAAATATTTGCACTTTATTAATGGACCATTAAAAGAAGATAACAATGTATGCACTTGCACTTGATGGATGATTGTTAACTAAGGTAATATCAGATAGGCTTGAAGGGCATTAGTGTTGACTGCACACTGCACCCTGACAATTTGAAGTGGCCGCTAGAAATTGCATCTCAAGTTAATTGATTTATGAATTTAAAAATGTTTAAAGACTTTTGTATTGTATAAGGGAAATGCATTTTATTTATACTCCTGATATTATATGAGTAAGAAACTAGAGATGTATAATTAAACCCACATGGAAGATTTTTTGGACAAACAGCGGGAAGGGTGGGGGGGGTGCGGGCACGGGGATTTATTTAACAAAATGTGGGAGGAGAGAGAAACTGTTTGTTTTTCTTTTTCTCACTCAATTAAAATATTTTTTTAAAAAGAGAACTAAATAATTATTAACCATTTTTTTGCAGGTTCTAAAACACTAAACAATATCGAATTGCAAAAGCACATATTTACAGCAATACATTGCAAAAAAATGTAAAAAGAATTTTGAAATGTCACTAATCACACATGTATAACAAAAACAATTCTTTCCAGATTAAACGCTCAAAGAAAAATATAAAACTCCCAAAATCTTTTTTTTCCTGATATTTCATGAATGGTAGCAGCAAGACAAGCTACTTATGTGAAATCCCAAAGAGGAAACTGCCTCCTGAAACACAGTGGCTACCTTTATGTAAGGAGAGATTAATTGAGACCAGGACTCAATGGAGGTGTATGCAATATTACTCATGCCATTGCACAGGCAGAGCGGTTACTCTTGAGGACACTGTTGAAAGGACCACAGAGCATAACCACTTTGCCTCTGCAAAGAGATTGAGGTTAGAGAAAACATAAATCAAATGAAAGAACGTGCATCCGCCTCCAATGAACCCTGTGGAACAGTTTTCTGGGAGGTATCCCAACACATTCCTATGCATGTAGCAAGTTGTATGCCCACAATCCCAAATTTACGCAGAATTATACAGCGAAAAAAACAGGCAAGTAACCCCCAAAGTGTAACACCCCAAACATACTCTGTTATTAACATCCCTACTGAACTGTCACTGTTACGAATGAAACCTTTCTTTTGCATAACACCAAAAACCCTCAAAAAGAATAGCAATCTTTAGCACACCGCGTAACCTTGTAAAATTGGAGACTAGTGATATTTGGATGATGGATAGGATGTTTAAATCCACACCCCATCCATTCACCCAAATATACACTATTCACGCCTACATTAATAACACTGTAGTTCCCTTAGTGTACAGTTTACTTCCTGATAAGCAAACCTCAACTTACATTGAATTTTTAACAGTGCTAAAATATAAAACACAAAATAAAAGTCCTAGAAAAGTGATAATTGATTTTGAATTATCAGTGATTCACACCATAACCAAAATGTATCCCGAAACCCAAATTCAAGGATGTTTTTCACTTTTCACAGGCGTATTGGCGAAAAATTAAAAAAACATCCTTAGTTGAGGATTACATATCAGACAGTAAACTGCAATTTGAATTTAAAAACTAACTGCCTTGTGCTTTGTTCCTCCTGACTGTGTGGATGAATACTACACATCAATTACTGAATCCGACTATTTTACTACAAATGAAGACAAATTAGGTGCCCTACTAAATTACTTGAGGACACATGGATTGGCCATCTAAGCAGGTTGGGTCGCAGGAGGAATCCAAGGTTTCCTGTAAAGTGGAGGAACTGTTACATGACCTGCTAAGAGGAGGAGCAAAGACCAATAATGACATAGAGGGATGGCACAACTCCTTCAATAAATCAATCAGAAAACCTCACCCTAACCTTTAGAATTTTGGGGAAATTTTGAAGAAGGAGCAAAGTTTTCAAGAAATGAGAATTGTGCAATCATTGACTGATAGTCTGAACCCACGAATTTCCAAAAACAAAAGAAATTTCTGTTCTCCTTACAATAAAGTATGCCACCCACAATCACTATTAAATAAATAAAGTTTATCTTACCTGACCACAGCTCTTCCTTGCTTCCGATCTTGACCGCGACGCTCAACCAACTGTAGAAACAAATGCTCAACCGCGTACGTCATCTGTAGAAGTAAAATGAAAAAAAACTATTTCACCCACTCTCCAATAGAAAAATGTGGAAAATATTTTTAAAATGTTTAAAAAAATGTTAATGTACTCCTTTAATAAACTTGTTATTTTTTAAAAATAATATATAATTTTACATGTTTATATTTATGTTAAACAAATCTAAAATGAGAGTTATATATTTTTAAATAAAAAAATATTTTTAATAAATACTTTTAGGTGTCCTATTTTATTTTATATTTTTAAAGAAATGCCTTTTTATTATTATATTGTTTACTGTTTTTAAAAAAATACTTGGAGTGTACATATAAGCATTTTTACCTATGTTTAAAAGTTATATTAATTTATTGCATACCAACTATTCTTTCATAAATATTGTTTTCTAAAAACTACTCAGCCCTTCCCCAAAAATCTATTTCTATATCTTAACATTCCACATTGTAAATGTTAAAACCTCATAATTTTTTTATTAAATTAGTAAAAATATTTTTAAACTATTAATATTATAAAATTAAATTACAAAACAAGTATTTAAATTAATACCCGACTATTAATACACTCCCCCACCCAAAACCCCCATTTCCCTTGCATCGCATGCCAGAGAAATGGTGAGACACCTAATCCCTCACTTACACAGTCAGTCATGTACTCACTGAATCATCCATACAGGCACTCATACACCTTGGTATATATATTAACACTTAACTTTTTTAAAACACTCACAGACGCTGGATGATGCCATCAGTGATATCATCTGTGATGTCATTTGAGATGTCATGAGTGATGTCATGAGTGATGTCATGAGCGATGTCATGAGCGATGTCATCAGTGATGTCACTGACCATGTCATGAGTGATGTAATATGTGAAGTCACATACAGTGCATTACGGGGGGCGCGAGTTATAGTTAGCTCAGCTAAATTTCACTGGTTTTGTATGAGTGAAACAACGACGTCCCTGTAACCTTTGTGTTTTTTCAATGAATATATATATATATATATCATCTAGTATCGGTCGCCACTAGGTATATATATATATATATATTACCTACTAGCAGTTGCCAGTAGGTAGTTATCGTTAGGACCAAAGTTTCCATAGGAAAAGCATTTTTCATTTTGCCAATAACTTTGACGCCGCTTGATGAATCTTTACAAAACGTCCCTTTTTTGGTTCAGATGCTGTGTTGAAAGTTTTGGGGTGATCCATCAGGGGGGCAAGAATAAAGGGGTATTCGAAAATGCATTTTCTCCATGTTATGTCTATGGGGATTTTTCATTTTTTGAACCCAACTACTAACCGAACCACTAAACGGAATTACACCAAATTTGGCAGAAAGCTAGATATTGGTCCTGAAAGAGTGTTCTTATGGTGTAAATCTGTTCAGTAGTGACAGAGATATTTAAGTTTAAAACATATAGATGTTTTGGAGCCCAACAGCCTACTGAAACCCTACTGAAATTTGATTGGCTGCCAACAATTCAACCAGGAAGTGTTGGCAGCCATCTTGGGACTCAGTTGAACCAAGGAGGCAGAATAGAAACACCCTCACATCCTAGACCCCTTGGGGGGTCCCACTGGGACCTACAGGGCCCCAAAAAAGCATTTTTTTAGAATTTTCAGTGGGATCCGCGGATCTGGCCGTATTAAAAAATGTAGGGTGGTCTCCAGCGCTTCGTTCATTATGTGCCCCCGGGTGGGCCAGGTCTCGGGGGCATAGTTTTAATAATGGAGGGGGGCGCATGCCCACCCCCTTCTGGGGCCCACCACCTCCCAGGGCTTTTTAAAATAATAATGCAGGTGCATGCAGACCCCCGGTCCCCAGGGACTGACACCTCCCCAGGGCTTTTTAGATTTAGTGCAGGGTGCGACGCGGCCCGCCTGCAGCACCCGGGATCACTACCTCCCTCAGCCAAATATAAACAAAGGAGGTGGGCCATGTGGCCCCCTCCTGGAGCCCTAGATAGCCCAGGGGACTGCAACCCCACAGGGCAGGCTCCAGCAATGTCCGGGGGTGCCCATCGGGACATTGCAGTTTGCTATCGCTTGGCGGTGGCTACAGCAAACTCTGCTCCTCTTTGAGTAGCGAGAGCAGAAAATGCTCTCACTTACTCGAGCGGAGCAGAATTGCTTTGGACAGAGGAGATGCATGTTAGCAGCTCCTCTGTCCAAAGCAATGCCAGCTCCCACAGAAGATGGGCAGCCAGCAGGAACCACAGGGGCCTTCAGGCTCCCCCTGTGGTCCCCAACGTGAAAAAACTGGGTGTCCTGGGTTGGACCAATATTGTGGCCAGACCCGGTGGGGATGGGTTCAAGAGGCCAAAATTGGTCCGGAAGGGTGGCCCCAGCCCCCTCCCTTTTTGTAAATTAAAATAAATAAATAAAGGACAGGCCCCAGGGAATGGGGTCCCCAGGGCAAAAATCAGCCCGGAGAAGGGGAACATTTCTAAGGTTTTTTAAATATTGTATTTCCTAACTATAACGTCCCTGTAACCTTTGGTTTTTTCAGTAAATTTAAAGGTTTTTTAAATTGTATTTCCTAACCACTGCATCCGTGTAACCTTTGGATTTTTCAGTGAAATTCTACATTTAAAAATGTTTTATTCCCTAACTGTAACCTGTAAACTTTGAGACTGGGTGTGTGAGTGGTTGTATAAGTCGGTGACTGGGTGTAAGAGGGGCAGTTTGGGTCTGTGAGTGAGTGGTTTTATGGGTCTGTGAGTGGGTGTGTGTGTGGCTGTATGGGTCTGTGAGTGGTGTGTGAATGCCTGTGTGGGTTTGTGAATGGGTGTGTGAGTGCCTGTGTGTGTCTGTGAGTGGGTGTGTGAGTGGTGCTATGGGTCTGAGTGTGTGAGTTCCTGTGTGTGTGTCTGTGAGTAGGTGTGTGAGTAGTACTATGGGTCTGTGAGTGGGTGTGTGAGTGTCTGTGTGGGTCTGCGATTGCATCTGTGAGTGGCGCAATGGGTGTGAGTGGATGTGTGAGTGATGCTATGGGTCTGTGAGTGGGTGTGTTAGTGGTTGTGTGGGTGTGTGAGTGGGTGTGGGAGTGGTTGTGTGGGTGTGTAAGTAGGTATGTGAGAGGGTGTGTGAATAGTTTGATGCTCTGTGAGTGGGTGTGTGAGTGGCAGCAAGGATGAGTGAGTGGGTGTCTGAGTGGTTGTGTCGGTGTGTAAGTAGGTATGTGAGTGAGTGTATGAGTAGATGCGTGGATCTGTGAGTGAGTGTATTTTTTTAATTAGGGTTTGGATCTGTCGATCATTCCCAGATCTGCCCCGAATCCGGGAGGATCAGGAAAAGATCATTGGATCCTCGCATGGCAAAAAAAATATTTTGGGCAATTTCTATTATATATATATATATATACACACATATATATATATATTTATATTTATTTATAAAAAATAACCTATTGCCAATCGCCAGTAGGTAGTTATACTTAGGACTTATTTTCCATAGGAAAAGCGTTTTATTCTTTGACAATAACGCTGGCACCATTTGAAGAATCCTCACAACATTTTCTAAATTAGTTTGCACTCACTTTAGCTGCCGTGCTGAAAGTTTCGAGGTGCTTCATCAAGCGGGGGCTGAGAAAAAGCGGGGGTCACAAAACGCGTTTTCCCTATGCAATTTCCCATAGGGATTTTAGACACTATTACAGCCCAAGCTGCTGGACGGAATTACATCAAATTTGGCAGAAAGCTAGATCTTGGTCCTGAAACAGTGTTTTTTCTGATTTGGTGCAAATCCATTTAGAGGTTTTAGAGTTATTAAAGAAAAATAAATATAGACATCTAGGGATGTGGGTCCCTTCGCTGATCTCCCGTGGTGGAACCGCAGCTTTAAGTGTCAACAGCAAATTCGTGATTGGCTGGCCGCAACTTGAGAGGAAAGTTGTGGGCATCATTTCAGATAACTGGGAATGATCGCCGCTTGTCAGAATTTGCTAAAAATTAATTGAAGGGTTTAGGCTAGAGGTGCCCTGACCCCATGTGTACAATATAGGGGTGTATGAGGGATCCATGATTCAAAAGAAATAGGCTTATATTAGTGTTTTCATTCCATGTGTCGGAATTCTCAGATCTGTCGCAACCCTCAACGCAGCCCACCATGTAAAAGCGTGGCAGATTTCCAAATTCGGTCGAACATTAAAAAAAAAAATATCCACTCAGTTACCCACTCAGATACTCAAACACCCACTCATGGATACTCAAACACCCACTTACAGACCCACACTGATACTCACACACTCACGCACCCATTTACAGATCCATTCAGACACTCATACACCCACTGACACTCACACCCACTCACACACCCACTCACACATTCACTCACAGACCCACTCACACTTTCACACACCTACTCACACACCCACTCATAGACCCACTCATATACACAGAAACAGAGCCACTCACACTCTGACACACCCACTCACAGCCCCACTCAGACACTCACATGCCTACTCACAGACCTGCTCACCTACCTACAGACCTACTCACACACTCACTCACAGACCCACACAGACATTCACTCATCTACTCACATACCCACTCACACTGTCATGCACCAACTCACAGACACTCAGATACCCACTCACATATCCACTCAGACACTCACATACCCACTCAGAGGCCCAGTCACACTGTCACACACCCACTCACAGACCCACTTAAACATGCATGCACCCATTCAAATTCCCACTCAGGCAGACTCACACCAACTCAGAGACTCAGAGACCCACGCAGACACTTATACACCCACTCACAGACCCACTCAGACACTCACACACCCACTCACATATTCAATCAGACACTCACTGGCCGATTCACACTGTCATACACCCACTCACAGACCCAGTCAAACACTCATAGGCCTATTCACAGACCCACTCAAACAGTCTCACACCCACTCAGACACCCATACACCCACTTACAAACCCACTCAGGCACTCACACAGCCACTCACAGACCCACTCACCCTATCACACACCAACTCACAAACCCACTCAAACACTCATGCAGCCATTCACAGACACACTCAAACAGTCTCACATCTGTTCTGAGACCAATTCAGACATTCATACATGCACTCACAGACCCACTCAGACACCCACTCACAGACCCACTCAGATACTCACAGACCCACTCACACAATCATACACCCACTAATAAACCCACAGAGACACTGGCACACCCACAGAGTCATGCACACAGTTGTGAATCCTACATTTTCTGCTGTGTATTGAATGTGTGCTTTTGGTTTGTGGATTTGTGACAAATCCGTGAATTTGAAAAAGAAATTAAAAAAGGTATTTAAAAACAAAAAGGAACTAGTGTTTGGGAAAAGGGGTGGCTCTAAGAAGAGCCTTCGTATTTATTGTGTGTAAACGATAACTGCACATAAAACAGGATGCAATCTGTCAAGTTGTTGAAGAACACCCTGCTGCCTTTCTCTGTGAAACTAACTCCATCACTTCTATTTATACCGCACATGTCAAAGCATAAATTGTTACGTATATAGAGCCCATTTTTTGGTCTCTGAGGAATGCAGAGACCGTTTTATTGAAATGTTTCCTTCATTTGTCTATCCGTGAACATAATCAGTTTGACCAGTTCCATTTCTGTCTCTGGCAAATGTTGGAGAACACCAAAGCAGTGTGAGGGAAAAGTACCATTAATTGACCAAAGGTCTCCTTCATTAGGATTTCTAGTCTTACCCCAGTAAGAGTTCCTACGTCATTACCACCACAGTGCACAATAATGAGGTCTGGATGTTGGCAATCCGTAATGCTTTCAACCAAAGGCAGCAATTTATGGCATTTTAACCCTCTTTGGCCAACCCAAGTCATGTCCACATTTGGTAAACCCAAGTCCTTGCCAATGCCCTCTGGCCCAAAACACAAAGCTATGACCCACAATGCACACAGGAGGAGCAGCACACAGGAGAAGGTTAAGCTGAATGAGACACTTTTCAAAATGAATGGCAATTAAAATGGAGGAGAGCACCCAAATTAAAAGAGAACATATTTGATTGGATGCTGTTAATATGCAGGTACCTAAAAGTGGGTAGTAATTTTGAGGGAAAAAAGTAAGTACTTGGCTCTGGAAAAATAAAGAAAATGTTAAACCCAGCTCTCTTGACTGGGGGTGAGTGGTTAAAAAGTTTCAGCACTCCGTCTATCATCTTGTTGTGTTAGCTATGTTTGCCCTAAGTGGACAAGGGTATGCCCAGACGTGGGCCCCTTGCTCTCTGTGCCACTGGATTCAAGCTAGCCAGCCTGATGAGCAGCGATACCACAAAACCGGTTCCAGGATGCTTGTTTTTGGTCCAGAAAAGACCTGGCCTGGCAGTTCGGGCTGGACTGTTTCCATGAGGAGCAGGTTCAAGACTGATTTGCATATGGTTGGGTCCAAACTGGGTTGGCATAGTGAGCAAAAGAACGATGGATTAAACCCAGATCTCTTGACTGGGGGTGAATGGTTGAAAAATGTCAGCACTCCGTCCATCATCTTGTTGTGTTTGCTAGCTCTGTATGAGGACCACAAGTAGTCTCTGAGTGGCAGGCAATGCAGCAGCAGTGGTAATCCAGGGAATGGTTTAAATTTTACAGGAGGGACCTAGCAACAAGAGAGCAGCTGCGAGGTCATCCACAACCAGTGCTGGAAAGTAGGGGATCCTGTCGGTTCCCTGTTCTGGCTGCTATTCCAGGACTGGATCTGGGATCATTCTGACCCAGGAAAACATGCTGAATTTGTCCTGCTGTCATTTTCTGACAGCAGGACATAATCAGCGGTGCTAACGTTGTCTGAATTCCGTTCAGATCAGCAATCTGCAGGCAGTGAGGGGGCAATGTAAGGAAACAAAGGCACACAGCTTATCTCTTCATTGGTACTTTAGAGGAACTATGACTTGAATGTAGGTTTTTTACTTTGTTCATCTCTGGTGCATGCACTGTAAGAATGCAAGATTTCCCTGAGTGTATGAGTAATTACACAAAAAAATGATTTAAATGGCACATACTAATTTTTTTGATTTAATTTTTTACAGTGCTACTCATCCCAGTGTAGGGTGTCAGATCGATTTACATCACATACAGAGGCACAATAAGTTACACAATTGTGTAAATTAATGTTCATGAAATGTTACTTAAGACAAGGAGGGTTATAAGGGGTAAGAATCACATATCGTCCATACTTGTACACATTATATGGTTTATTTTTAATAATCTTTATTCGTTTTATGCTCAAAACAACATACAGCTGTAAATACAACATAGTAAATTGTACACATTATATGTTAAGAGTGAATGGTCAGGAGAAACACAAAGTCAGGATATGAAACATAACATAGTGATTGTGGTTGTCTGTACTAACAAGACTTTATTACATCCCAAAGGATCAGTTGTTTGCGATCTTAGAATAACAACAGATTGAGGAAAAAACATTATGGATCTGAACCCATGACTTACAGTTTGCATGCAGCTCCTAGATCCCAGTAAGTAGATCACTGTGCTACATTTGAAAGATTGCAACTTATGAACTGGAACATAACAAAATGATCTGTGTCAAAAGCAGTAGACTACTTACTTAGCTACATAAAATACAAATCTGTGATCTGCATGTTACACGATGCGCTTTGCAGCAAGAGTACATTAATTAACCCTTTATGCTACTTTATGCATCAAGACTGTGATTGGACAAAACATAGAACTCTCCCAGAACTGCGTTAACCACTAGAGTTATCTTACCACTATTATAATCCCCTCAAATTGAATGGGCACACAAAGATTTCTGCAGCAGGTGTCTTAAACCTGTGAGACATTTTAAAATGCAGCCTCTTTGTGGCCAACTAAGTAAGCTAGAACAGTTTTTCTGTCACATATGTCCTTTTGCCAATTTCTTTGCAGCAGATTTAAAGAAAAATGTATATGTTGACTGTCAGACTCTGCTTTTCAAGCTGTGCTTCTTGTGACTACCCCTTTCTTCTGTCACATTTTGACCCCCAATTTATGGGTTTCTGACGTAAATGTTTTCCAATTCCAGCATGGCCCAATACCAGCAAGGAAGGCTAAGCAATGTTTCCTGCTGCGCACTGTGTGAGACTGTCACCACCTGTTGCAATGCCTGTGCAAGTTGCACTTCGGGTGTGGGAGAGTTGACAGCTAAGGCCAGAGCAGCCCACAGAGACTGGAATGGATTGGTGAGTGGGGTAAGACAACTAGCAAGGATAAGCTGCAAGAGCATGAACAGACTGTAGTGGGGAGGCAGGCTGGAAAAGACAACAGTTGAGGACAGGGCGGTGAGGAGAGATTGGGGAGGGAGCAGGCAGGGAAAGACAACATGCATGGACAGAGCAGAGAGGAGAGACTTAAGTGGAGGGCAGAGATACACAACGAGCAAGGGCAGAACAGTAAAGAAGTCTGGAGTGGGGCGGAGGGCTGGGGAAGACAACGAGGAAGGACAGAAGAGTAAGGAGAGACTGGAATGGAGAGGCTGGAGGGGGGATACAACGAGTGAGGACAGCGTTGGGGGGAAGATACCAATGGCAGGAACGAGCATGAGATGCAAACACAATTGCAATGGCTTGGATTGAGCAACAGCTGTGATCTCATCTGGTTCTAAAAGTGTAATGATAAAGAAACGTGCAAAACGAAAAATTGTTTCATTTTGTCAGAGGTAGAAGGATCAAAAGTGAGGGCAAAGGAGAAGTGCTCCATTGACAGAACAAACACAAGGATAGTGAGTGAAAATCCTCCAATTGAGAGCGAGAAGCTGAACTACATAAGAAGTCATTCAATCATGAGACCACAGGGCTGAGCCGAAACCCACTCTGTGTAGCATTCTGTGCATTGCCATCTACTACATTCACCTGAAGCAGTTTGTAGCAAGACCACAACAACAGGAAATCAAATGCTGCTTTTGTTATCCAACAACTCAGCTCCAATACATTGTGGAGGCTCTAGTGAAGCACTCAATCCTTCTTCACTTTTTAGGTTTCACCTGCACATCGCTTGCACTGTGCTTGAGTAATCTATTGTTTTAATATAAACTTAAAAGGGGCTTACATCTTGCCTCCTCTCTTTCCTGGCTTCTCATTGGTTCCTGTGCATGCCACTTACCTTTCCTCCATTTCTATTAGCTGTAGCATAGTTTCCTGCATTTACCAATGCTTGTTCCTCATCTACCTTTCTTATCAGCTTCACGCTGCCGAAATACTATTAACATCCGCGCTGGTGGAACTATATTTCCATAAAGTTTGCCTTTTACTCTTGTAGCATATTTATTTAACAATTTATCACCCGGAGAGATTAAGTGATTTGCATATAATCACAGGTTGTTGCGTGGCGCCGCCAAGACTCGAGACAGGATACCCAGCTCTCGAGTCAGCATCTCTGGCCGCTGCACTCGCATCCTCTCCTCTCCGTGTTATCTCTCAGGGAGCTTTTCCTTCTCCCTGATGATGATTGATGAAAGCAGCTCTTTGTTCATTACATAGCAGAAACCGATGCATTACCAATGCTTGTTCTAACAGACACCACATTTGATCCTCTCCTGTAAAGTTCAACTCTCATCACAGTGGAAAAACAGAATTGGCATAGCCAATAGGTCTGGCTGGACACCAACCTTTTGGCAAATCTTGTTTTGTCATGGTTTTTGCTCAACTTTTTTGTTCAGGAAGTTGCCAGGCCTTTATCAATCGAAAAAAAAATTGGGTAATGAAAGAAAGAAAGAAAGAAAGATAAAAAGCTTAATATAGAACAGTTTCAAATGGACACAATCTGGTGTGCTTTGAAGTAGCAGCAATGAGATAATCAAAGGCCGCACCACTTTTTGACTTCGAGCAACAAAGCACTTGAATGTGTAAAGCGCATGTTCACCCTTATAGGTATTTTGGAACTGATTAACGGATGTTTATACGTGCCCACTGCTCCCTTTTAGGCCTTTCTTTAAGAATATACTTTACTTAAACAAGAGATCTAGTTCAGTCATTTTAGATTCATTCCTCATCTAGTACCAGAGCTTGGTGTTTCCATCACCTCTTCTGTGCTGTAAATCTAGACTATATATCAGAAGTAATCTTTGTCGCTTGTCAGATATGCATCCACATACTTCATTGAGCATGCCGAAAAGCATAGGTGAGAGAAAGCAAGCGCAGCCTACTGCTTATGCATTCTGACAGGCGCCTGGAAAACACTAAAGCTTGAAGCAGAATGCATGAAATATGGCGCAAAATCCCATTGCTCGGGATATCTTCCAAATGCTAGATGTAATGTGGGCTTCGAAAACAATTAAAATATGTGAGGCGTGACAGTCTAACGGGCAACATATAGTAGGTGGAGACGTTGCAAGAATAATTTATGGCACCCTGTCGCAATTTGCAGAGGCTTCATAATTCATTACCACGAATTAATAATAGTTAAATCCGTTTTATTCAACAATTCCGATTGTTCTGCCATCTCAACGATGTTTACGGTATCTACCAGCTGTTGTGAAGTTCATTTGATAAGGAGGGGGTAGGCAAATAGCACCCACTTTCCATTTTAGGTAGTAACGTGAATAAAATTCTATGCATTTTGACAAAAATGTCAAAACGTGGTATTGTGAAGCATCCCACCTAGACACGTTCACTCTGTCTCCCACTGCTAAAGTCTCAATAGACTTGTGACGGGGGTAGCCAGGGGGCACCTGCTGCCAATGGTTTACCATTGTGCTCCCCTGGCACTGTTCTTGCTACCACTGATCTCAGGGGCCTTGAAGGCAACGTTATTACGAGAATGCTGAGGGGGCTTTCTGTGGTGTCCACCCCTTGCCTGTAAATACGAGACTGTTCAGGGGCTAGGTGTGGGACAAGGAGCCAACCCGAAACAAATCGGGGGTTAAAAGGTGCCTGGTGTAACTTTCAAGGAACTCTCCAGATTGCATATGAGACTGTTAGGGGATTTAGAGGGGGACATTTTAGTCAGCCATGATGGCGGAAGACTACGGAAGGGGTCCACTCCCTACCAAGGCTCTCACGGTGTGGGATAAAGCATCAAAATCACACCAAGGCATGCATAGATAGCTGACATTTTTGAGTGCAGGTTACTTCAAAAGAGCAAATAACACTTCAGGGGTATCGCAAGTCAGTGGCGTCACTAGGCGGGTGCGGGGGGTGCGGACCGCACCGGGTGACACCATCACATGGGGTGACACCTTTCCCAAATGAGACTATTTACTAAATAGTCTCATTTGGGAAAGGTGTCACCCCATGTGATGGTGTCATGGGGTAAGTCGTGAGGGGGTGACACCATGAGTTACCGCACTGGGTGACACCAACCCTAGTGACGCCGCTGTCGCAAGTGTAAGGGCGCCTGGACGCCTCTCTGCCTGTTTTACTCCTTTTACTCCGATGGTCTCAAGTTGTGCAGCATTGACTGAACAGGACAGCCAAAGACCCTTGATGTGACAAGGGAAAACTGCAGGCTATGAATATCTGACCAGCCAGTGATCCACACTCAGCCTTTCTGATGCGTGCAGTTTGTGTAGATCAGAGCACCGTAACACAAAAATCTGTTAGAGATAAAAGGCCTGAAAAAGCACCCCACAACTTCAAATTAATGGTGTGATTGACAGAACACCCCTCCAATCAGGTGCTGCTCAGTCACTGTAAATGTTACGCAGGGCATGCAATGCAGTGGAAGCATGACTCCTGAGGGCAGAAGAAAGCGAAGGTGAGCTGATGCCATCTGATACATATGCTGCCTGCAAGCCACTGGAACATACGTATATAAACAAAATTGAATGCTGCTGCTGTGTCTCTGGGTGTGTCTCTGTGTACATACGCGTGTCAATATAAGCAAGTGCATATATGTATGTAAATGTCTGCACGTGTGTGTGTGTATGGGGGAGGCTATGAAGGTACAGAGGAAACACATTTTGTATAATATTGGCACCGACATCTATGCCGTCGTGGTGGTGCCTACATTTGGTATAAAGATGGTCCTTGCACTAAGGTCATAATTATCAAATCATTGTGGGCATCCCTCACATGGTGATACAACTCGTTTCAAGCTCGCCTTGTAATACTGGTGTTAATTTCTGGAATATTGTGGACTCCATGGCATATTTTGTGCGGTACATGGGAATGCTAGATAGAACCTAACCATGCATGGCAATAGTACAAGTGAGTACTTAATAAAAATGATATGTAACGTAATATGGCGCAAAGGAATGCTATACATTCTCATATGCTTGTTTGAGCTATTACAAGTTGCACATCTATCAAGAAAACAATCCTCAAAGAATTACTGTCATACCAATATGGCTTACATATTCCACCAAAATCAATTTGTATCCAATCTCCTCGGATGGCGCAAACCTACCCCACCTGCTTAAATGCTGGTCATCAGCCTCACTAACTTTGCAAACGGGGAAAGGAAGACACCCCCCACCAAGACCAAGTACTTCCCTTGGGCTATTTCTTTACAACTATCTTTGTACCTAGTCTATAGGTCACATAATTCTCCCTAACTACACACCATTCACTGAGATTTCATGCTTGGCATTAAAACGTAAGTGTTAACCAACGCAACCATGCAATCATCATTCATAACTGCTTGCTCACGTTTTATGACCACAATTAGCATGCTTTGACTCTTTTGCCCAAGCAATTTGTTCTAAAACAAAACATTTCCACAATGAAAAAAATCGGAGTACTTCATGGTCCAGAGATAAGCCAAAGCTTACCTCTGTGGAAAATTTGGACAATAAAACCTCAAGGTCCATCAAATTAGCATCCACCATAATGACAGGTTACAGAATGATATCTTTCTTAATTTCCTCAAACCCAATGCTATGAATTCCATATAAATATAACCACTTTCTTGAACCTTTTTGAGAATGTATGTGAGGTTGCATGAGCAGACAGAACGCTACCATGAATTCAGCATAATAATCGCAGATGACCAGGAAGGACTGCAGCTGCTCCTTGTCAGTGTGATTCGGTCTGTCATCAATGGATTTAACTGAGTGTAGTTTGAAGTTGATTAATTCAGGTGTAAATAAGGGCTGTTGCTATTAAAAATGCACATTATTTTCAGTGAGCTGTCATTCCTCATACGCAACTTTTTTCCTGACAGAATCATATTATGTTCTTCTACGGTTCCAGCATAAATTAAAATGTCATCTGGGAGCAGCACTGATAATGAAGATCTCTTTGAATAGAACATGCATCAATTTTTTTTTAACTGAGACTGCTGAATCTAGTTTGAAAGTTAAATTAAAAAATCTATCTGCACCACCAAGAGTGAAAAACATGGTATACAATCTGAACTGAAGTATCAATTTGATATGACAGTAGGTGGCCCATAAACTAATGCTGGAAAAATCAGGCACACATTTTGCCAATCCTTTCCTGCAATTTGGAAATTGAATGGCCTTCTACATGTATACATCTTATGAACAATCTCTGACCCACACACAGTATACATTTCAAGATTTGTTTCTTGGCTACAACTATTTGAGTGAACCACAAATCAGAATTCACTGGTTCAATTCTTATATCCTTTCACATTTGAGAAGGAAGGATGAAAGTTCATCCAATGTTCCCAAGGCATATTACAAACTTTATAATGCACATGTGTCACATCAGCCTTCAAAACAATTTTATCAATGAAATCTTTCCCACATTCTAACCTCTACAGGTAAACATCTTTGTACTTGGTACTGATAGCTTGTACAGTAGACTCATCCACAATCTATGCATGCTGAGATTAAGACAGGGTCTTTTCATTCAACCCTAATCCTTCCACCCGTAAGTATTTTGACCTTTAACAGCCACATATATCCTTCCCATCACTATGCAACCTTTAAACTTAACCTCTCCCTCAAAATCCCCCTTCAAATTGATTGAATCTCTTTCATAAGCTCCAGGAACTTTGAACTCTAATGCCTAAAAACATTTCTCATATCTTGAGCCAGAAATTAATGTGCATGAAGGAACCAACTCTACCTACATTTCTAAACACCCACTATTTCTTCAATCTCACACACTGCATTCGTATGGTGAACCATTGTCTCTGCATTTGCCAACACAGATCAAATTCTTTCTCCAGCTCCTCTGCTGTACTACATTGATGTGCACATTCTTCACAACACTCCTACACACTTTTGTCAAAGTGTCCTCCTTTATTGCAGGTTTCATTTAGGGGTACTCACTTTAACTCCAAGTATGAGAGCTCAATCCACAGATTACTACAATTCTTTATGGATGCACCTTCACCATAGTTGGATTGCATAGGTCAAAACCCAATTAATTCCCATATTTACTACAAATTGAGCAGAACTCACCCTGTCTCATTCTTCACACAAGCTACCACAGATCCTCCAACCTATTCATCTGTTTTACTGAGCTCATAGACCATTCCACCCTTCCATGCAGCAAAATCGACATACAGAACGCACTCTGGATTGTCCACTGGTAGTCTAATGAACTACACCCATTGCTTGAAGAGGATAATCAAACTCTTTGATGAGATGAAATTGTCATTAACACTGACATGCCACTTTTATTTGCTTGCATGCATGTCCTATAGTGATAGAGATATATGACTGGACAATGTTACATACAAACAACAGAGATCTGCCGGAGAGTAATGTATGGTACATGTTATTCCTACCCTATATCAGACAACGTGCCAATGGCCTTGGCACACCAACAGGTTCATTTCAGCCATTATTCAGTGGTTGCATTTGCCTGCCTCAATAACATGCCCATTTCCTAGCATTGTATGGGTACAGTGCCACCATGTTTTTCCACCCCCATGAACTGGATATGCCTCTCCATTAATTAATGTTATTACATCCCACCAGCAACATTTAATTTGGACCAAGTTACAAGCTCAAAACTCGTCCTTACATCTTGGTATGCGGACCTGTCATGTTAAACCACTTCCTCAGACAAATACCATAGCATCCCAGACTTTTCCCTCTCTATCTTCAAGCAGGATTACAACTTAAAGAGGGCCAGCACTCCAAACTCAGTGTATCACAAGCCACGGCATTGCCAGAGATTAGGAGAATATGAAATATATGGGAACAGGACAATAGTAATGATAGGACCATTGAAGAGGGAGTTTGGCAAATACTGGATGCAGGTGTGGGTGAGCATGAGGACATCCATGAGGTGCTCACCAGAAAAAAACTGGCGATGAATATTTGCAGGTCACAAAATCACTGGGTCTGTTAGTGTAAGTACAACACACATACATCACTTATTCAGTACAGTACAGTATTTCCTTTATTTCGGTTGAATAAACCATAAAAGGTACAATGTTACTATTTTTAAAACAATATGGTAAAATGTACAATTTCATTGTGCAACACTATTTCAAAGGTAAAACTTAGTTGTGAAGTGAATTTCAGTCCAGCAATACAATACTCATCATACATTTTTTTAAGATCCATAATATTAAAAGGATAAAAGAGATTCGGTTAAAATATCCCCAAAATTAATATGATTTATAAGAATGGAAAGTGGACACCTAGATAAAATGGTATACATAAAAGTGCTATTTTTAGAGAGCATTTGGCCTAATGTCCCATATTGCCGACAGGTATCTAGCAATTGAATACACCAAATAGTCTCTGGTGCTAGTTTTGCATATTCCAAGAGCTGTGTGGCAATCCCGAAACCCAAGAAGTTTGCAAAGGGGAATAATCCATCGTGAACATTGTTTAGCATATGCCTTACAAAAAAATAGCACATGCTCGATATTCTCTGGGACTAGACAACACATCGGGCACAAGTTTGTTCTGTCTCCCTTTTTCGACCAGGAACGGGTAAAAGAAGCCAGAGGTAGTATGCCCAATCTGAATTTAACATAAAGTGCTCGTGTGGCAGGGTTGGTAACCATGTTCAGGTATTGCTCATATTCAGGTGCACATTTGAACATCAGGAAGGAGTCTACCAGGGTTCCAAGAGAAGCCGCAGAGAGTTTTATGCCTAATACATAATTCCAGTAGGGACGCTTTCAGCTTCTCCCGAGCACCTTTGGGTAGTGCAACCATTTTTGATTTGTGCAAGCCAGGGGATCTTCCTAGCGTGGTGGCCATCCAGTATAATTCTGATACAGTCCTTGTAGGGACCTAGATCCGCGTTTGTCAAAGCCTTAGCCAATATTGGATAGGTCTCAACACAGCAATGTCCGAAATCAATCTTAGATTAGGTCGAATCTAATAGACAGGATAGGTGCACTGGTTGGGAGTCTCAACAGTCTTAAAAAAGGCATTTGCAGCTTTTTCAAGGGTGTTAAGATTACAGTGCCTCCATAAATCTGCCCCATATATGGCTCCACCACAGGCTTGAATCTTGTATATCTCCAAGGGAGGGGAAATAGCGTAAGTGTGTGATCTATTGGCAAATCTTACAATAGATCCGGTTCTTTGCTTTAAGATCATGACACTTTCCTGGAACTGTACTACCTATCTATGGGAGTCTTCCAGTCTTGCGCCCAAATAATCAAATTCATGGGCCCTATCTAGAAGCCTCACACCCTATGAGTACCTTACTCTTGGGTATTTTCCTCCTATTACCAAAGACCATGTACTTGGTTTTGTTTTTGTTAATTTCCAGGCCGTGGTCTAGGCAAAAATTATTACATTTATCCAAGAGAATAGATAGACCATGAGGGGACTTTGATAGTAACAAAGTGTTGTCTGCAAAAAGGAGATACAGAATTTTATAATCCTTCACCTTCGGAGAATCACTTATTCATCGATAGGAGATGCTGTGCCTCAGGAGCACTATGCAGGTGAGGACATAAAATTGACAGTGAGCAGATACAACACAGGAGAACAGTGTAGAGGGTCAGAAGGTGATCAGCTGTGATTTAGTAGAGACTGAGGGTGCTGTCTTCTTATTCTTGCAGCCAATATGTTCTACATAAGTGGCAAAAGTCAGCAGCGAACTAAATGCAGGAGTGAGTAGCATTGCAAGAGTTTCAGTCAACCACTGAGAGGAAATCAGCAAGACATGCAAAGCAATGGGGGTCAATATATGGGCAGTTAAACAAAATATCTGTATGATGGCTAAGGTGTTGAAGAAGAAAGTGAATGCTCTGCCTTTGTACAGGGCATGTCATGATGCTATTAGGTCAGTAGCCTGATGGTCTACTATGTGCATGTCTGTTCATAACCCAGCCTGTCCCTGGGATAGTAATAATGAAGGTACAATTAAGGCCAGTGACTTGGTGGGTCTGTCCAGTCTCTTCCTTATACAGAAACAGCTACGCTTACTGGTATCTGCAGAAGTCTCTGTTCCTTAGGATCAGATGAGTGCTGGATTCCCTGCTATCCTATGCAGACTGCAGTGAGTGTGAAGGGATGTAGTGAAATGTCTTTGGAGCCTATGTTCTACAGAACAGAGCATGGTCATGGTTGGGCATCAGTTGTCAGTGGCTAAAAGAATCCAGAGGCATCCCAATACTCCCTATGCTCATGTAAGTATCTTAAAGCCATGTGTAGAATATGCCCAAATATATGCCAGTGTCATCCTTCTCTGCCTGAAAGTTGTCTTCTGATAAAGCTGTGGAGATGGTTCCCTGATCTCCCTAGTTGGAGTGAAAGCATTGTTGGTCCTGGCTAGGGTCGCCTTCAATAATAAACAACTGATAACTGCCCATGATCATAAAGTAGACCTTCAGAAGGTCCCTTGTCCTCAATGTGTCATATTAAGCTTAGACAGAATCCCTGAAGAAGGCACACAAAGTGAGATTGTTTTTTAATAAATCTTTTTATTAGGTATTAAAAGGCAATATAATGCAATATAATGCAAACAAGCAGTGTAGCATAATCACGGGGACAGGAAGGGGCCTTATATCATTCAAGCAGTACATGAGCCATATGTATATTGGAAGACAACAATGCATTGGTTTAAGACGAAATTGCACATTGACAAACTCATTGATCATAGACATAGGTAGCCCCGATTTCCCATGGGCTGCTCCACATCCCTCTAATTTCTTTCCCATTTGCGTGGGTAACCTCTACCCAGGTATATCCTTTTTTCTGCCAGCATGCACCTGTCCATGTTGTTTTCCCAATCCACCACTGCTGGTGTATCCTGCGCGCCCCACATGCGTGCTACGTTTCTTTTGGCCACGGACAAACCTAATGATAGCCAGGGTTTATTGTATCTGGACGGGTAGGCTGTCCCCCCCATAGGTGTGGGAGGCATGTTTTGGCTGAGTCAGGGATCTCTACAGTTAGGACCTCCCCCATCAGACCCCACAGAGCCAGCCAGTAGGGACGTATCTCAGAGCAGGACCAAAGAGCATGAACGAATGTGCCCCGCTCCCAACATCCCCAGAGACATAGATCGGTGAGGCTTTTGCCCATGGCATCTATGGCTGTATGGGAATAGTAGAATCGATGTAGTATACGAAGCTGAATGAGTCAAAATCCTGATTTAATAGCAACCTCTCTAAAGGCCCCCATCGCTTCCTCCCATTCGCCTTCCATGAACTCTCCCACTTCGGTTTCCCATTTGGTCCTCAATCTAGTGAGGGTGTCCGGCAGAGTTATGAATACGTTTCTTATAGGTGATTGAGATGGTTCCTTTAGGTAGCGGTTCTGTGAGGATGTGGTCCTCGAGGTTCTGTGAAGATGTTGTCCTCAAGGGGCAAGGAGTCCTCAATCACAGTAGGGCATGGAATGTGTGTCAGTAATGCATGGCGCAGTTGGATCTATCTAAAGGACTCCATGAGTACTAGTTCGTATTGTGTTAGCATGTCTGTCAGGCTGAGCATGGAAGTGCACAAGGAGGTGTTTTTGCAGAGTGGAAGAGAAAGGGGGCAGTCCACGAAGACCTCTCAGCAATCCCGCAGTACTGAAGGTAACAGGAGGGGTAGTTGGCCCACAAGGACGTCCTTGGGGGCCAACAACTCCTCCTGTTACCTTCAGTAAGTCCCACACAGCGCAGTTCCTTAGAGGTCTCCAGAGCCCTCGGGCTGTTGGGGGTCCATGCGGCTCCCCCGCATCAATTTATAATAAAGCCCCGGGAAGGCAGCGGTCCCTGGGGCAGCAGGGGAGGCCATACGGGCCTCTCCTGAATTAATATTTTAAGAAGGAGGTTGTGATCCCCAGGACGTCAATGAGCCCCAGGAGTGGGAGGCTTCAAGCCGAGTCCCAAGATGGCTGCCAACACCTCCTGGTTGAAGTGTTGGCAGCCAATCACATTTCAGTAGGATCTGCTAGTCCACTGCAAGGACTCGTGTCCCCAGATATCTATATTTTTTAAACTTAAATATCTCTGAAACTACTGAATGGATTTACACCAAATCACAAAAAGCACGCTTTCTGGACCAACATCTAGCTTTCTACCAAATTTGGTGTAATTCCGTTCAGCGGTTCGGGCTGTAGATGTGTTCAAAAATGAAAAATCACCATAGACATAACATGGGGAAAACGCGTTTTGGGATCCTCCTTGTTTCTCGGCCCCCACTTGGCGGACCACCCTGAAACTTTCAACACAGCAGCTGAACCTAAAAGGAGACTTTTTTTTAATTTTTATTGAAGATTCGTCAAGCGGCGCCAAAGTTATTGGTCCTAACTATAACTACCTTATGGCTATCGCCAGAAGGATATATATATATATATATATATATATTCACTGAAAAAACCATAGGTTTCAGGCACGTTATAGTTAGAAATTAGCATTTAAAAAACCTTTCAAATTCACTGAAAAAACCATAGGTTTTAGGGACAGTTATAGTTAGTTGGACATTGCACTCGTACAAAACCCGTGAAATTCCCCCGTTATAGTTAGTTCAGCTAACTATAACTCGCGCCCATAATGCACTGCTGATGACGTCACATATTACATCACTCATGACATGGTCAGTGACATCACTGATGACATCACTGATGCCATCTCAAATGACATCACTGATGACATCACTGATGACATCATCCATGTGATAATCTGATGCACCTCCTCACACCCTAATATAACCTTTGATACACCCACTCTAAATTACAGACTGCCATTCGCAAAACCATAGACACTCCAACACCAATAACTACATACCCACTCACTGATTCTTAGGTCTACACACATCCACTCACTCACCCGTACAGTCACTCATACTTACGGTCACTCAGTACAGGACTATCATATGCACTCATACTCCTATATAGACACTCAAACACCGCCACTCATCCATAGAGGTACTCACACACCTACTCAGTCATGCAAATAATTAAACACACTGCCATTTACTCACCCATACAGTTATACACACACCAGCTCACTTACTCATACAAATACTAGCACATTCTTACACTCTTATACAATCACTGATACAAGCACACACTCATCCATACAGTCACTCTCACAATCACACACTCTCGCTTATAGCTATTTATATACTCCAACACACATATATACTGCCTTTCACATATGTAGTTACTCACACATGTACCACTGGGACATACATTCACTCACTAACACACTCTTACACACACTTACCCACCCATACAGTCTATCACAGATGCACTCTTGAAACCATCCACCCAGTGAATCACCCACTCACACATCTATGCACAGAGTCGCACACACCCCACCCACACAAACACTCAGGCACCCATACAGATTCTCAGACAACCAATAAATAACTCGTATAGACACTCATGTAGCTATTCACAAACCCATGCAGCCACTTACACAGCAACAGACAGACGGATACAGACATTCACCCAGTTTAGTCACTAACCCATGCATTCAGTAAGATACGTTTAATCACTCACTTACAGAGTCAGTCACGCACCTACTAAATCATCCATTCAGACACTTATACACCCACTCATTCTTCAATACGCCTTTCCTATATATATTAAACATTTTTAAACTTTACAGAAACACACACTCACTGGATGATGTCATCAGTGATGTCATTTGAGATGTCATCACTGATGTCATCAGTGATGTCACTGACCATGTCATGAGTGATGTAATTTGTGACGTCATCAGCAGTGCATTGCGGGGCGCGAGTTATAGTTAGCTGAACTAACTATAACGGGGAATTTCACGGGTTTTGTACGAGTGCAATGTCCAACTAACTATAACTGTCCCTAAAACCTATGGTTTTTTCAGTGAATTTGAAAGGTTTTTTAAATGCTAATTTCTAACTATAACGTGCCTGAAACCTATGGTTTTTTCAGTGAATTTCAAAGGTTTTTAAATGCTAATTTCTAACTATAACATGTCTGAAACCTATGGTTTTTTCAGTGAATTTCAAAGGTTTTTAAATGCTAATTCCTAACTATAACATGTCTGAAACCTATGGTTTTTTTCAGTGAATTTCAAAGGTTTTGTAAATGCCAATTTTTAAATGTATTAATTGTTATATTTATTTTTTTCATACTGATTTACTACATTTTTTTAAACTATTTATTTTTAGATATTTTATTTTTTAAATTACATTGTAATTACATTATACATTACATTACAAAATATACTTTCTCAGAATGAATTAATTTACTTTAAATACTTTGCAAATAGGCAATAGACTTTTAAGTACAGTAGTTACAGATGTTGCAATGGGCAACACAATTTCAAACACAATGCAACATTGAGCTCAATGTGAATTTCTAGCTAAATGCAATTAGTTACTTTATGGATTACTTTTCTAACCACAGGACTGAATCCTAGATTCAGTCCTGGGACATCTCCTGTAAACAGTTGAGTAAAAGCGTTTTGGTTACAGTAGTGATTTTTAAGGAATATTATTGTATTTTAAAAGTCGACACTTAGAAACTTTTTCACATAGAATCACCAATGTTATCCTATGGGAGGAAATTCACTTAGCAGGTAAGTAGTGTTATCGTGACTTTTCTCACTCAGTGGTGGATCCTGGATCCAGCACTGGTGCATCTCCTGTAAACAGTTGAAAGAATGCGTTTAAGTCATACAGGCGATTTTTAAGGAATATTTGTAGTTTGTGAAAATCGACACTTTGAAACTTTTCTGCTGAAAACCAGACAATGGATTCCTATGGAAGGAAATACAAGTTACTGGTAAGTACGGTTAAAATTACTTTTCAGGGTCAGTGCTGGGCTAAAAGATGCAGCACTGGGTTCTCTCCTGATAACAGCTGAGTAAATCGGAATTCGTATTTCGGCTGATTTTAGAGGAATATTTGTATGTTTCAAAAATCGACACTTAGAAACTTTTTCAGCAAAAAGCAGGCAATGATATCCTATGGAAGGAAATTCAAGTTACTGGTAAGTACGGTTAAAATTACTTTTCAGGATCAGTACTGGGCTGAAAGAAGCAGTACTGAGGTCTCTCCTGATAACAGGTGAGTAAATCGGAATTCGTATTTCGGCTGATTTTAGAGGAATATTTGTATGTTTCAAAATCGACACTTAGAAACTTTTTCAGCAAAAAGCAGGCAATGATATCCTATGGAAGGAAATTCAAGTTACTGGTAAGTACGGTTAAAATTACTTTTCAGGATCAGTACTGGGCTGAAAGAAGCAGTACTGAGGTCTCTCCTGATAACAGGTGAGTAAATCGGAATTCGTATTTCGGCTGATTTTAGAGGAATATTTGTATGTTTCAAAAATCGACACTTAGAAACTTTTTCAGCAAAAAGCAGGCAATGATATCCTATGGAAGGAAATTCAAGTTACTGGTAAGTACGGTTAAAATTACTTTTCAGGATCAGTACTGGGCTGAAAGAAGCAGTACTGAGGTCTCTCCTGATAACAGGTGAGTAAATCGGAATTCGTATTTCGGCTGATTTTAGAGGAATATTTGTATGTTTCAAAAATCGACACTTAGAAACTTTTCAGCAAAAAGCAGGCAATGATATCCTATGGAAGGAAATTCAAGTTACTGGTAAGTACGGTTAAAATTACTTTTCAGGATCAGTACTGGACTGAAAAATGCAGGACTGAGGTCTCTCCTGATAACAGGTGAGTAAATCGGAATTCGTATTTCGGCTGATTTTAGAGGAATATTTGCACAATGGTGAAGGGAGGGGCGGGGCCTGAGGTGACATCTGTGCAAATGCGCCCCGTGGCGCGTTTTAAGTTGGGGGATTAAGTCCCCTTTAATCATGAGGGTCCCTGGGGCCAACTAGCCCACCAGGAACCTCCAGTATGCGCCAGGGGCTGCGTTGCAGAGACGTGTACAGAGGCCACACCCCTTTTACACCTCTCTGCAAGGCAGCTCTGTGGCGCTTTGGAAGTACATGGTGGACTAGTTGGACTCCAGGGACCCTCAGGATTCAAGGGGACTTAATCCCCCATCTTAAAACAAGCCACGGGGCCTGTTTGCACACATGTCACCTGAAGCCCCGCCCCTCCCTTCACCACTGTGCTAACGCGCCCGTGGCGCGTTTTAAGTCGGGGGATTAACTCCCCTTGAATCCTGAGGGTCCCTGGGGCCAACTAGCCCAACAGGTATATCCAAAAGCGCCACAGAGCTGCTTTGCAGAGAGGTGTAAAAGGGGCGTGGCCTCTGTACACCTCTCTGCAACACAGCCCCTGGCGCATACTGGAGGTTCCTGGTGGGCTAGTTGGCCCCAGGGACCCCAGTGATTGAAGGGGAATTACTTCCCCATCTGCAAACGTTTCAGGGTTTAGGGTAGTGCAGTGGTGTTCCGGCAGTGTAGGAGGTCGTGCAGGGGTGGTGTTTCAGGGTTTAGGGCAGTGCAGTGGTGTTCGGGCAGTGTAGGGGGTCGTGCTGGGGGTGGTGTTTCAGGGTTTAGGGCAGTGCAGTGGTGTTCGGGCAGTGTAGGGTGTCGTGCTGAGGGGTGGTGTTTCAGGGTTTAGGGCAGTGCAGTGGTGTTCGGGCAGTGTAGGGGGTCGTGCAGGGGCTGGTGTTTCAGGGTTTAGGGCAGTGCAGTGGTGTTTGGGCAGTGTAGGGGGTCGTGCAGGGGTGGTGTTTCAGGGTTTAGGGCAGTGCAGTGGTGTTCGGCCAGTGTAGGTGGTCTTGCTGGGGGTGGTGTTTCAAGCTTGAGTGCAGTGGTGTTCGGGCAGTGTAGGGGGTCTTGCTGGAGCTGGTGTTTCAGGGTCTAGGGCAGTGCAGTGGTTTTCGGGCAGTGTAGGCGGTCGTGCTGGGGCTGGTGTTTCAGGGTTTAGGGCAGTGCAGTGGTGTTCGGGCAGTGTACGGGGGTTGTGCTGGGGCTGGTGTTTCAGGGTTTAGGGCAGTGCAGTGGTGTTCGGGCAGTGTGAGGGGTCGTGCTGGGGGTGGTGTTTCAGGGTTTGGGCAGTGCAGTGGTGTTCGGGCAGTGTAGGGGGTCGTGCTGGGGCTGGTGTTTCATGGTTTAGGGCAGTGCAGTGGTGTTCGGGCAGTGTAGGGGGTCGTGCTGGGGGTGGTGTTTCAGGGTTTAGGGCAGTGCAGTGGTGTTCGGGCAGTGTAGGGGGTCATGCTGGGGGTGGTGTTTCAGGGTTTAGGGCAGTGCAGTGGTGTACGGGCAGTGTAGGGGGTCTTGCTGGGGGTGGTGTTTCAGGGTTTAGGGCAGTGGTGTTCGGGCAGTGTAGGGGGTCTTGCTGGGGGTAGTGTTTCGGGGTTTAGGGCAGTGCAGTGGTGTTCGTGCAGTGTAGGGGGTCGTGCTGGGGTGGTGTTTCAGGGTTTAGGGCAGTGCAGTAGTGTTCGGGCAGTGTAGGGGATCGTGCAGGGGGTGGTGTTTCAGGGTTTAGGGCAGTGCAGTGGTGTTCGGGCAGTGTAGGGGGTCGTGCTGGGGGTGGTGTTTCAGGGTTTAGGGCAGTGCAGTGGTGTTCGGGCAGTGTAGGGGGTTGTGCAGCGGGTGGTGTTTCAGGGTTTAGGGCAGTGCAGTGGTGTTCGGGCAGTGTAGGGGTCGTGCTGGGGCTGGTGTTTCAGGGTTTAGGGCAGTGCAGTGGTGTTCGGGCAGTGTATTGGGTCTTGCTGGGGGTGGTGTTTCAGGGTTTAGGGCAGTGGTGTTCGGGCAGTGTAGGGGGTCTTGCTGGGGGTGGTGTTTCAGGGTTTAGGGCAGTGCAGTGGTGTTCGGGCAGTGTAGGGGATCGTGCTGGGGGTGGTGTTTCAGGGTTTAGGGCAGTGCAGTGGTGTTCGGGCAGTGTAGGGGGTCGTGCTGGGGGTGGTGTTTCAGGGTTTAGGGCAGTGCAGTGGTGTTCGGGCAGTGTAGGGGGTCGTGCAGCGGGTGGTGTTTCAGGGTTTAGGGCAGTGCAGTGGTGTTCGGGCAGTGTAGGGGTCGTGCTGGGGGTGGTGTTTCAGGGTTTAGGGCAGTGCAGTGGTGTTCGGGCAGTGTAGTGGGTCTTGCTGGGGGTGGTGTTTCAGGGTTTAGGGCAGTGGTGTTCGGGCAGTGTTGGGGGTCTTGCTGGGGGTAGTGTTTCAGGGTTATAGGGCAGTGCAGTGGTGTTCGTGCAGTGTAGGGGTCGTGCTGGGGATGGTGTTTCAGGGTTTAGGGAAGTGCAGTGGTGTTCGGGCAGTGTAGGGGGTCGTGCAGGGGGTGGTGTTTCAGGGTTTAGGGCAGTGCAGTGGTGTTCGGGCAGTGTAGGGGGTCAAGTTGGATGGTCCGTTCCCAATTCCAGATATTATTACTATGCATGTTTCCTACAGCAAATGGCTTTTGTGATCTCACCAGGCATGGGAAATAGACAACATAACATAGGTGGGGATCTCCCTCGATATATGAGTTAGCCATTGGAGTAAATGCACAAGGAGTGCTTCTTCGACAAATAGAGCCCAGCTACTATAAAAACTAAATTTAAGGTAATGATAGCAATTTGGAAAATTTGGAAAAGGATAGTTGGCCTCATGAAAATACCCATCTATAATAGATATACGCCACTGTGGCGATCTTCCCTTTTTGTAAATCAATGTATGATAAACTGGCCAGGCAATGGGAGGAAAAGGGAATTCTGAGGGTGGGGGACCTTTACTTATTAAAACAAAGATTGTCGTTTCTGGAGCTACAGCAAAGATATGATATAGCTGCTGGAACGTATTTTAAATACAGTCAATTTACTAGTTTCTTAAATAAAATGAAGGAGAAGGGATTTTCCCTGGATAGGATCCCTTTAATAGAAACTATCTGTCATTCTCGGACAAAAATTCAACATATATATAAAATTTTAATAGATATATCCCCGGATGACCTTGAGGTAGTGGAAACTAAATGGGCTATAAAAATTGGTGATCATGATATTGATATATATCGGTCTCTCGTTTTAGCTAAAGAGATATTTCTTGCAGCAAATTTAAAAGCCCAACACTATTATACGATATATGACCTCTATTTCACACCCGAAAAACTATATCGATGGGGAAAAAGAGGGGATGATAAATGTCCCAGATGTGAGCAAGGGCCAGCGGATATAATTCACATGTATTATAGCTGTGAGAAATTAGACTCATTAATTAAACAAATAGAAACATTTCTGACAGCAGCTATAGAGAATACTATCAAAATAACTCCTACTTTAATGTTGTTAGGATATGATGAGAAGGTACAATGTGATCATCGTAAGAGTAAATTTGTTTTTATTGCTGTCGCTGTAACTCGACTTCTTATTGCCACCCACTGGAAAGATCTGGATCCTCCTTGCTTTCAAGCTTGGATCAGCCGCCTGCTGGCCATATATCATCTCGAGAAATCTTTATACAAATGTAAAGGCCGAGGCGCGACCAGGCGGGGTAAAGAAATCTGGGCCCCTATGAAAAAATGGATTGCAAGACAAATGGGTGTGTAAGGCGTCAGGCTGAACCATGGCTTCTGGATCTTGATCTTTTCACTGCTCTTATCTTTCTCATCTATCTACGTTTTTGTAATGTAATTATATACGCATTTTTGAGTAATAAGCTCTTGCCCAATCTGATGCCAACTCTGATTATATGTGTTAATTTGTCTATGAATTTATATCTCCTTATTTTGTAAACTCTCCCCAAATAAAAATAAAAAAAAAAAAAGGAAGGAAATTCAAGTTACTGGTAAGTACGGTTAAAATTACTTTTCAGGATCAGTACTGGGCTGAAAGATGCAGCACTGAGGTCTCTCCTGATAACAGGTGAGTAAATCGGAATTCGTATTTCGGCTGATTTTAGAGGAATATTTGTATGTTTCAAAAATCGACACTTAGAAACTTTTTCAGCAAAAGCAGGCAATGATATCCTATGGAAGGAAATTCAAGTTACTGGTAAGTACGGTTAAAATTACTTTTCAGGATCAGTACTGGACTGAAAAATGCAGCACTGAGGTCTCTCCTGATAACAGGTGAGTAAATCGGAATTCGTATTTCGGCTGATTTTAGAGGAATATTTGCACAATGGTGAAGGGAGGGGCGGGGCCTGAGGTGACATCTGTGCAAATGCGCCCCGTGGCGCGTTTTAAGTTGGGGGATTAAGTCCCTTTAATCATGAGGGTCCCTGAGGCCAACTAGCCCACCAGGAACTTCCAGTATGCGCCAGGGGCTGCGTTGCAGGAGACGTGTACAGAGGCCACACCCCTTTTACACCTCTCTGCAAGGCAGCTCTGTGGCGCTTTTGGAAGTACATGGTGGGCTAGTTGGACTCCAGGGACCCTCAGGATTCAAGGGGACTTAATCCCCATCTTAAAACAAGCCACGGGGCCTGTTTGCACCCATGTCACCTGAAGCCCCGCCCTCCCTTCACCACTATCAGCAAGCGCGCCCGTGGCGCGTTTTAAGTCGAGGGATTAACTCCCTTGAATCCTGAGGGTCCCTGGGGCCAACTAGCCCAACAGGTATATCCAAAGCGC